>JARHVA010001795.1:1862500-2012500 GCA_037957365.1 Torreya grandis
TGTTACCTCATTCCAAATCTTGTAGACAACACTATCTACTTTTAGTGGTACACTAAAAAACTTTGAGGGTCTCAAAAAACAATCTCATTATTTCAATTTAAAGCTTAAAATTGGCATAGTGGATTGTTTGTTGGTAAGATTAATAGGCCAAACAATTAGGGGTATTGTGAAACCATTTGGTTAGGCTATGTACTAATCCAAAAAACCCCAAGGACCTTTATTTGGTACCATATTATCCTTGGAATAAAAATGACAAAATGGGTGTGAGGAGGTGAAAATGCACCCTACCCATGTTTTTAGCTAAGGATCAGATCATGGAAGTTGTACAAGTGTCTAAAAGGGCCTAAAAATAAGGGGAAACTCCCATTTTATGACTATAACTAAATTTTGACAACCACATGACATGCTTCTAACATCCTCTGACCTCTCCCACATTGGAATTCATCTTAGTGACAATTTTTTCCTTTTGAAATTTTTTTACAATTCAATTAATAGGCTAAAAAGTGGTCAAAAGACCCTTTTTTGCACATAAAACTTAGGAAATGACCAATTTATAACTTTTAAAGACATAGAAACATGATAAATGCCATATTAGGAAAAATTAGACACAAATATACCTTTTTCCAATTTTTACTAAGGTTTGAACATGTTTGACTTTAGTTGACTAGGCCATTTCAAGGGGGATGGGCTTCAATAAAAATAATAGGCAGGATAAGTGAGATAATAGACTAACATGAAACCCTATAGGACAAATTAGAACCGTATTCAAAAGTTAAAAATTGTAGGGGTTGACCTTATTTGATTAGAATTCAAATTTGGTCAATAGAGCCCATATGGTGGCAAGCACCTGAGTCAATAACCCATGAAGAGGTTAGAGCTACAACTGCTACAAGAGCCTTGCCCTTTTCTTTCTATTTTCCTTTGCTTTTTACCTTAGAATAATCTTGAGTTGATGAATTAGTCTTGCTAGACTCAGGAACACTTATATTATTATTTTCTAGAAGATGAGTTAGGTGATAAATTTATTTCTTTATTCACTTGTGTTCATTATGCCCATTTTTCTCACAATAGCCACACGTAACCTTCTTTTTCTTAGGTTTGTCATTGGAAGAGGGGGTTTCAATGGTTGTTTTGGTAGAGGTTGATTCTTTCTTATTTTATTGATCTTTGTTATTTTTCTTATTCTCTTTTTTTGAAGTCTTTTATTTTCCATTTCTAACAATTAGGGCTTGAGGTTTTGAGGACTTCAATGTGCCCATCTGTATTAACTTATCTTGTTCCATAATTAAGTCAATAATGAAAGTTTTTTAATTATTTAATACTTATACATGTAAATCTTAGGTTGTTAAAGGGGCTAGGTATAGAGGTTAAATTTAGACAAATATTACAAATAGATATGTTGAACTAATTTACTTGAGATGTATGCATAATGAGAAAATTAACTTATCTAGAGTGAAAAAGGAATTACTAGATATCAAAAAATCTAAAACAATCTTGGAGATTAGTTAGGATTCCTTCATTCTAGAACTAGGGTTAAAAACTACCTTCAGATAGTAGTGTAATTAAGAGGACAATAACACACTATACTAGTGTCCAAAGTATCATGCTAGTGTCCTTTTATGGAAAAACTACCTGAGACTTCCAAGGATGTTACAAGACGGTTTTAGTGACCTACAGACAATTTTTTAGCTTTTGATCATTAATTTGTGTCACTATTTTGTTGAATATTTTTCAAAACCTAATAAACATTGATACACATGAAACAACAATAAGATCAAATGCAAAAGGAAGAGAAAAATTGGGTTGTGGGATGTTACAATCACATGATATAAAACCCCTATTGTCTTGATTAATAACTACATTAACCCCAATGATAGTGGTCTCAAATTGCATGTAGTTATCCCTTATGGAATGTGCATAATCAATGTTCATGGTATGCTAGAATGACTTTTACTTAGGCCCTTCTTTGATCAAGCATGCAAGTCTATGTGTGTTTCTAAGTAATATACAATGTGATTAGCTATACTATTGACTAATTTTATGTAATTATGTGCTAAAATAACAAGTACTAAATTGTAAAATGCCTTATGAGGCTCTTTATAGAGGAAGAAATTTAATTTGAATATAAGACCCTTATTTTTTGGCTGACAAGATGCAAAAGAAAGATAAAATAATAGGACTAGACTCAAAGAAGGGTTAGGACCCAAAACATGCTAAAAAAGTGACCATTAGACACTAGGATTAAACTAGACACTAATGCATTAAGCTAATGTCTAGGATCACACTATTTTACTAAAACACAAAACTAGGTGAAGATTGTGTAAAATAGACCAGGGGGCCCTTATGACTAGGATGGGATGTGTGGATCTAGGAATTTGATTCAAGAGAGGATGGTTAGTATGGTGTTAGTTTCAAAATGAAAACAAAATGAAAGAAACATACTAACTAGCATAACATCTCTAGGTTTATACACTAGGGAGAGCTTAGTTAACAAAAATGAATAAAACACATAACTAAAATACAAAATAAACTTTCTTTTACCCCACTTGGATGCTCCAAAATGCTTGTTGTAGTGGCTTGCTCAACTTGTGCTCATGAAGTCCTCATCAATGGAAGCTTGGATACCTCCATCTCTCCTTGGCACCTTTGGCTTGTGGCTTGGCTTGGAATCAATTTGGCATGGTAAAAATAATTACAATGGATTCTTGAAGATATTTTTGCATTATAAATTTGCACCAAAATAGCTTAGAAATGATGTTCATGGCCTCTTTATTTATAGATTTTTGAGAATGTCTAGAATCAACTTGAAACCTCCATCTTGAGATTGAGAGGTGTGGTTGAGGATTAATTCAATTTTTGAAATTAAGTTTGTAATTATCCTCATCATGAAATTGGAAGAAGGGGAAATTAATAGGCATAGAGGGAATCATGGAAGGCATTGATGAGGCATGGAGGGCATGAATCTTGCTATTTGTGGCATTTATGGCCTAAGGATGTCTTCCCAAGAAATGAGGTCCCTTGATGATGTGGATATTCAATATTCATTTCTAAAAACAATTTTTTAAAAAGTTTCAATGGAATTATTAATTAGGACATAATTTGGTTAATTATATATTAAGCATATTTAAGCACTTTGTGCACAAATTACTCAAATTGATCATAATGCCTTGTTATTGGTCCAAAATTTGACTGGATTAGAATTGGAAGTCAATGTCAAATGCATTGGAACCGTATTCCTATTTAAGATGTTACCAATAAAAAATAACAAAGGCATGTATATTGTGTAAGAGATTTGATAGGAAAGAGTAATTTAGAGCACTTAGGTGCAAAATTGGTATTTTGACTCGAAATGATCTGATCAAAGTTAGTTTGTCCATAAATTGCATTACCCCATTTAGTGATACCCTAGACAAAATTGGCACTTGAATATTTAAATTTCACATCATTTAACATGTTTTAGTGTTTTTAGGCCAAATTATGCATTATGGGTGGAAATTGGCCAAAACCCTGATTGGAGGTTATCGATGGCTAGATTTAGGTGTCTACAGTTTGCCCCTAGTTGGAAAGGCATTGAAAGCTATAAGCATAGTAACATATTCTCAAATAATGAAAAGGTCTTATATGCCTACAACTGTAATGATGATAAACTAATTGTATGATGCCCCCTTGTGGAAATGGTTAGCACAAACAGGTCAACAAATGGTCCCTTGATAAGAAGCAAAAATGAGGGGACTAAAGAAAGGAAAGATGATGGGGTGAAAACATAATGATATTGAAAAATTAGTCAAAATCATTAAGAATGCAAGTGGGATGGTGTATAATGGTTTGCCAAAAGGCAGTTATAAGCATTGTACCCCAATAATGGCAACGTGGTATGATAACACAATGATTTACCTGAAGGCATTTATAATCATTGAGAAGATGGAGCTGCCCCAATTAGGATAGACAAACAAGATAATAACATGCCCCTATATGGGTAGAAAAATGGAAGTGGTGATAATACAATGATTTACCCAAAAGTGATTATAATCATTGAGAAATGTAGGTGAGATGGTGTGCAATGATTTGCCTATAGGTGGTTATAATTATTAGACCCTGATTATGGCAAACATGATAAACTTGGTCGAGGATGATGATAACTTAACATAGATGGTAATTATGAATTGGAACAACCTACTAGTAAGGAGATGCTCATATAAACTAATAAAGGTTGAAATTATTTCATGGTTAATTACTTTGTTTGGGATATGATTAGGATGGAATCAGGATGTTAGTACTGAAGAGATGCCACCATTGCTAAACAGACTTATTGAATCTTAGGATTATTGTAACACATGTTGGTAGACATCATAGTATAACATCATGAGGACTTGGATAAAATATGCATGAGTATTGACTCTTGTAATCCAATTCTTAATAGAAAATAATGCACCAATGATAGAAACCATGATGACAATGTAAACATATGAATATAGATGGATTCAAGTATAGGTATGTACAAAGAATCACCCAATGAATGCACATAAACCAAATCAAGTTAATAATACTGAAAGCAAACAAATAGGCACATAAACAAAACAACAAAGAAGCAAATAAAGAAACACTCAATATAAACCATATGAACATTGCCCCTAAAAAATAGCTGACAACTTAGCAAATGAACAAAATGGGGGAATAAAAGAAAAGGAAGGGGGTGGATGAGCTATCTCCATATGCACTAGGTAAGTGGATGCTACCTACATAGTTCCATGGATGTAATATCTAATAAAAAACTTTAGGCTAAATTTAGTTCTCCCAAATAATGGGAAGAATGTGATAACTAAGGAAAACAAATAGAGTGGATGTGATAGAAGAAGAGGAATGGTCTTGAAAAATGGTAAGTGCATGAGAGAAAAGGCCAAAAAGGATGGGGAAACTAAGTGACAAGTGATTTGCTGATAACTTAGTAAGGGTTCCCAGAATCCTTAAGGCAAAGAAGTGGTCAATGTTTTTATTCTTTTCTAATGATTTTTCAAATGTTTTTGGAATTATTTTGGAGTATCTCAACTCAATAGATAATGATGAGACACTAAATGGTTCGAGCTTGTAAAATGATAAGAGAGTGGCTTAAGGTGATTGAGCTAACCTCAAAAAGTATCAAGTGTTTCCTACATAGTCCCAGAGTATGACCTCAAGTCATTGTAGTTCCACCCTACAATGGAGAAATTTGACTAGTGTAATAGTCAATTCAAACAAAATAGGCACAATTGGTAAAAATGTATAGTATGACATAGGAAGTGGCAAGTTGGTACATTAAGGCTTAATATTGCCCTTAGTTTTCCCATAGGTGGTTATAACTAGGATATAATGACATAGAAAACGATACTAATTTTCCCAAAGGTGGTTATAATTAGTGGCAAGACCGGTGGTAAGAAAGGAATAACAAATGAAAGATGTAACTACCAAAACTTCTATCACACTATCCCAAAATATGATCTCTATCTGAAGTACTTGAACAAACTGATGAAATTGATTAGATACCTTGATGCTGAAATTGCATAACACATGGAAAAAACCAAGGTCAAATGGGTGAGGCTTTAGAACACACTGGGCTAATAGGTCAGAAGTGGAAAGTGGATATGATGAAGAGGATGAATAAGGATGATATTTTTACAAATAAGAATATTAATAAAATGGCATAACTAAAATGGTTCTTATAGACAATACACCTTAGCATTTAAGCATAGTACCACTTGAGATGAATAATATTCATCAGCTTAAGAAGTTCATCTCTATCTAGTGTGGCAAGCATGTTGCTCCTGATCCATAATCTATAGTAATGATGAAAAGCCCTATCTAATTTGGTTTGAATTTCCCTTTATGCTTCTTCTCAACTGTGGTATTATTTTAGTTTTCTTTAAGAACAAGATCACCAAGTTTAAATATTGTATACTTAACATGCTGATTATAGTGGCCTTTGAGTCAGTTCTGATATGCTTGAAGATTGTTGAGCATGGTTATGTGTTTCTCATCAAGTAGGTCTAGCTCTTATAAACAAGCTACTTGATAGTTGTGATCATCTAGGACATGCTTGAAAGAGATGCACAGTGATGACAATTTGACCTCAATGGGAAGGATGGCCTCAATACCATAAACAAGTGAGTATGGAGTGGCTTTTGTGGGGGTATGATGATTGGTATGGTATGTCCAAAGGGTAGGGAATAGCTACAAGTGCCAATCATGACCGACATCATTGACAATATTTTTGAGAATATGGATAATTGTTTTGTTGGATGCCTTAGCTTGGCCATTACCTTGAGGGTAGTATTATGTAGAAAAATATTGTGTGATGTTATATTTAGTACATAGTTGGTCTACATACTTGTTCTTGAATGATCTTCCATTATCAGATATAATGTTAGAGGGGATACCATAATAGAAAATGAGATGGTTAAAGATGAATTTAAAAATTTGGTTTCCAGTCACATAAGTGAGAGGTATAGATTCAACCCACTTAGTTAAATACTCGATGGTGGTAAGGATATGTTTATGGTCATTAGATGAAGTGTGGTTAATCTTCCTAATGAGGTCAAGTCCCTATGTAGAAAATGGCCATGGTATCAACATTAGTTTTAGAGTTTTTGCTGGGGCATGTATTAGATTAACATGCCATTGACATTTGTCAAACTTATTTACATATTCATCAGCATCTATATTCATCATGGGCCAATAATAACTAGTATGTAAGAGATTTTTGGATAGGACTGCCCTGTTAAAATGGGAACCACATACTCCTTCATGAACTTCTCTTAATGATAGTGTAACTCTACCAAAGTTAAACAAGGAAGCAACGTTTCATCATAAATATGATGGTAAAGGGTGGATCTAAGTAGAGTATAATAAATGGAATGATGAATGAAGGCTTTGGTTTGTTTTTGAGATTGGTTAGGTGGTAGAACTTGGTCATGAAGGTAATTGTAAAGGTCTAAGTACCAAATAGAATTAAAACCAACAATATCATAAATCATTACAATGATTGAAGGTTTATGAGCTTTTGCTAACAAATTCTTGATGAGGAACTGATAATCTCTAGCTTTATCTATTTGTTGAATCAAAGAGCCAATAGTAGCGATGGCATCTATAGTTCTATTACTAGCCCTTGGTATGTGCTCAAACTAAATGTTGGTAATTTGTTTTTTAAGAGTATCAACCATGGCTTTATATGGAACTAGCTTGCCATCTTTGGTCTAAAAATGATCTATGACTAGATTGATGATTAAATAAGAATCACCATAAACTTGGAGATGAAATATATTCCAGTTCACTACTTGTCAAAGTCTTACAACAAGTGCTTCATACTCGACCATGTTGTTTATACAAGGAAAGATGATTCTGAATGATTTAGGGATTAGATCACCTTGTAGTGTAATAAACAATAGGCCTACCCTAGATCCATGTGTAGTAAATGAACCATCAAAATATATATTTTAGGGCTGCTTCTCAAGGGGTGTGTCAATGATGGTCATTATGGATTCATCAAGAAATTGAAATATGAGTGATTGTGTGTCTATGAGAGGTGTTTTAGCAAGTTGATATGTAAGAACTTGTCCCTTGATTTCCTTTTGATTGACATACTCTATGTCAAAATCACTAAGAAGCATGGACCATTTAGCCATTATACCTTGTAAAGCTATTTTAGATAGTAGATACTTGAGCAGATCTACTTTTGAAATGACCACGGTCTTATTATTCAACATGTAATGGCATAGTTTTTGAGATATGAAGACCATGGCTAGATAAGCTTTTTTAATAGGTGCATAGTTATGTTCATATGTAACCAGAGTATGGATTAGGTAGTATACAACATTCTCTTTTCCATTGTCATCATGTTGAGCCAAGAGTGCCCCCAGAGCATAGTCGGTAGTTGATAGATATAACATGAATGGCTTTCCTAACATACGAGGTAATAAAATAGGTGGATTAACAAGATATTCTTTGAGTTGTTAAAGATCTATTTGGTAGTGATCATTTAGTGAAATGTAACTCCCTTCTTCAAAAGGTGTGTAAATGGATGGCACTTGTTTTCTAACTGAGAGATGAAGCATTAGATTGACTGGATCTTACCTTGAAAACTATGGAGTTGCTTTAAATTAGTTGGTGGAAACATCTCAGTTATAGCATGGAATTTAGTCAGATCAACTTCAATACCTCTATGTGACATGATGAATCCAAGTAATTTGCCATAAGTTACATCGAACACACATTTTTTTGGATTAGATTTGACTTTGTACTCCCATAATATTTTAAATATCTTATGCAACACTGTTGGATTGTTGGCCTTGATTTTAAATTTTCCTAATATGTCATCGACATAGTCTTCAATAATATCATGCATCATATCATGGAATATGATATTCATGGCCCTTTTATATGTAGCTACAACATTATTAAGGACAAATGTATTACTTGATAACAAACTATTCCCCTTGGAGTGGTGAACACTATTTTATGTTGGTCTTCTGGTGTTATTCTGATCTAGTTGTATCTTGAAAAGCTATCTATGAGTGAAAGCATTTCATAACCTATAGTGGAGTCAATGATCATTTCAATATTAGGTAAGGGAAAATAATATTTAAGAAAAGCTTTATTGATTTCTCAAAAATTAGTATAAATTTTGATCCTTTCAGGGTTTTTACTAACAAGTACCACATTAGAGATCCATTTTGAGTAGTCAATAGATCAGATACATCATACTGCTAAGAGTTTTTTTAACTCTTTATTTACCAATACATCAATGCATAAATGCATATTACATAACTTTTGTTCTACTAGTTTGACATCAAGAATAACCACAAGGTGGTGCAACACCAAGGTGGGGTCTAAACCTAGCATGTCAGAATAAACCTATATAAAAATATCTACAAATTCTCTCAATAGAGCTGTAAAGATGTCATGTTCTTCCTCAGTGAGAGACATGCCTAATTTCATCCATTTCAAGTTTTATGGTGTTCCAATATTTACCTCTATTGTATCTTCAAATAGAAGGGTCAAACCATCTTCAAGGATAGTAGGCAATGACTTGAACTATTAAATTATGTCAGGGTCCTCCATTAGGACTTGTTCTTCAACTTCTCCTAGGCATGATGAATTCAAGTCCCCTAATGAGAGATCTGGCCATGTGATAAAAATAGTTATAAATTCTTAAAGAATTTGATCAAATACTTTTTGTTTCTCAAAGATGAACTCAGATCCATAGGCAAGTTCATCATTGGTGGTCTTCTAGTCTAAATTTGAAAAAAAATGAACACGCCCATTTAATGGCACCTAAAACAAGTTTTCACCACTAGAGTGGCCTTTATCTTTACTGTTTACTTGGTCAAAAATCACCTCAAAAAGGTTTTCACTTTGGGACCTCAATATTTTTCTTATTTATTTTTGGCTAAGGGTGTTCAATCGCTCTCTAAAATAGGCTACAAGATCCAATGTGATTGAGAATCTTGATTTGTGATCTCCCAATGGAACATTGTCTATAAGGCCTAAAAAGTCATAAAATGTTTCATCATTCTAAAACTCATCAATTGGTAGACTAGATTCTTGTTGGTCCCAATCTATCAGTTGGGGATAATATAATGGTAAAGGGTTATGATGAATGGCTAGGGTAAGGGTATAAATGGCATGGTTATCAAACAAGTTGATTTCAATTAGGTCATCAAAGGTGAAGTAATGATTGGACTCTGCTTTACTATTGGCATCATCATCACTAGTTATTGGTGATGGAGTTTGAATAAGATATGTGGGGTCACCCCTAGGCAATTTAAATCCAAGTTCATAAGATCTTTCATACTTAGTCATGGAAATTAACTTGATGTTTCCTTATTGATTCAGTCTAAGGCCTCTTCCATCATAATTGTGATGCTCCATGATCCTATTAGAAATAGGATACTTTGCATTTTTATAACAATTAGCTTGGTTGTCATTTTATAACCATGATTCATCCCCTTCAAGAGGGTCATGTTCTAAGCTATATGTTGGTACAAATGCGACAAGTCCCTTATCTTTGTTCTTTTGTTGCCAATGCATATGTAGGGTGACTTTAGGTCACCCAAAGGTTTTTAGATTCTGAGGAAGATTAGAAATATGAAACATATCATGGGTCACATACTCTCTCAGTCCATTATCTAAAATGGTGAAATGATTAGAAGCTTCAGGAGGTGGCATGTGGGAAAAGGAATCCAAGGTATTAGGATCTATGTAATTATCTGGTGAAGGATTAATACGTATATCCTTTCCTTTATCCTACTTGGATCTTAGATTCATGTTGTACTGATAATTATAGCTTTGAAATTTGACCTCTAGATGCTTGTAGTGTTCATATGGGTGTAAATCTCCTAGAATATTCACTTCTAACCTTGAGTGGGAAAACTTGATACATTGGTGCAACATTTACAAAACTACACAAATCTCATGTAACCAAGGCCTTCCTCGAAGTATATTGTATGATAACTCAAGATCAAGAACATGGTAAAGTATATCATGGGTCAAAGTCCTAATGATAACTTGAAAACTAATGGTGCCTCGTGATTCTCTTTCTTGATTATTGTAGGCTTTGATGGTTATTATTTCTGGTTAAAGATCTACCATTGTGTATCCAAGAAGCTTGATGAGCTTTAGAGACACTATGTTGAGGATAGATCCATTGTCTATAAGGACACATTTCACTTTATGCCATCTTATATAAATTTATATGTATAATAGATTATTATGGAGTGGGCCAAGGGAAGACATATAACTTTGGTTGAATGTGACTTGTTGGGCTAGAGTTAAGTGTCCAACCAAAGATTGAAATTTATTAGGGGATATGTCACTAGCAATAGTGGATTGGGTCAAAAACTCATTCAAGATGTTCTTGTGGATTATTGATGTTCACAACAAATCTAAAATAGAAATTTGTCTTATGCAATTATTCCATAATATCAAATTTCTTATCTTGGTTAGTAGTGAATGGTTTATTTTGAGGCTGATCGATTGGTTGAATGACAAGCAAAGTGGTGGATGGTTGTGGGCCTGGGATAGTAACATTTAACCTCTAAGTTATGATTTCACAATCAAGATTAAATACTGGACCATTATTGCTAACCAATGTTGGGAATGGTGTGGGACTATATAGGACAAGTCTCGATTGCTAGTGCACTCACATGTGGTCATACGGCAAGGATGAGTTGTTGACATAAGGTTCAAATAGGTAAGTCCTAGTTTTCTAGTTTGCCTATATGCATTCTTAGGTTAAATAAGGATTATCCATGTAATTTGGTTGAATCTTGTTATTTATCAATAGTCTAGGCTAATTAGTGATTGGTTTAGGATTAATGGAAATTGTATTAATGCTATCCCCTAAAATATGACCTACAACCCTATTGTATTCATGTGAAATTGCATGGTAGGTTTGTTGTTTATTACCATTATAACCTTGGTTTTGTCTATTGTTCTATCATTGTGGGTTCTGCTACTAATTTTGTTGATTCTATTGGTTTGGCCTTTGATTTTGCTATTGCACTAGCCGTTATTGCTGATCATTTTTCTACTACTAATTGTTATGTTGGGGAAAGGGGTTTTGATAAATCCCAAGAGTTTGATTGGAAGTGGAAGCACCATTATCCAATGTTATCTCCCCATTCTCTAACATGTTCTCAATTAAATGCTTGATTTGGACAAATCTTCATAGATTATGCCCATTGACCTGATGATAGTCATAGAATTCATTTTCACGGTACCAATCAAGATAAGGAATGCCTTGTGGATAATGCTTTGGTATAGGCCAAATAATTAGATTAGTGGTGGCAATATTAAAAAATATCGACTCAATAGGTTCTCCTAGGTCACTAAAGACATGACGTGTAGGCATGGTTCTCCTAAGAGGAGGGGTTTACAATGGTAACGACTACTATATTTATTGTGCATGTCTTGGTTATTGTGCTTGCGATATTGGTTCGAGAGGTTTCTAAGTAGAAGTAAGTTGAAAAGGTGGTATAGATAATGTTTTCACCATTTGGACATGACAAGATTTGGTTACTCTATTTCCCACAACATTCCTATTGTGGTTGAATTTCTTTGATCTTTCTTAGTTATTGGCCTGTGCTGATTGCGATGCTAGTGCTTGAATGGGATGTTGGTCATTTCTATGATTGGTACCTTGAACTTGATTAGTTGAATTAATATTGATAACTCCTTTATTGATGAGCACTCACTCAATCAATAAGCCCTTTTTGATGATTTCCTTAGAAGTATATGCACATTATAATTCCAAATGATAAGCTATCTCATTATGCAAATTTTTAGTAAACACAATGACTAATTGTTTATTTGGTAAACTATGGGTGAAATGGCTGTCAAGGGATCTCCATCACTTTGAATAACTTGAAAAACTCTCACCAAATTTTTTATTTTCTTGCATTAAGTTCACTAATTAAATATCATGCTCGAGATTATAGGAAAAGTGCTACACAAACTTATCAGAAAGATCATCAAAATCCATTGCTAAATTTTGGGCAACTTTAAAAACCACTCCAAGGCTTGTTTAGCCAAGCTCCTTGGGAACAACAATAAAAGGTATATGTCACCATATTCCATTGGTTAACATGCAAAAAATAATTTGATAAAATGAG
The DNA here is from genome assembly GCA_037957365.1 of Torreya grandis. Lineage (NCBI taxonomy): Eukaryota > Viridiplantae > Streptophyta > Pinopsida > Cupressales > Taxaceae > Torreya > Torreya grandis. Next base: position 1,875,142 of record JARHVA010001795.1, read on the forward strand.
CCTTAGGGTCACCTTTCCCTTTGTATTTGTTTAATTTTAGTGGTTCATATCCTAGAAGAAATGGTATCTATAAATACTCCATGTTGAATGGGTAGGAACACATGTCATCTAATTTAAACTTTTTAATATGTTTACCAGCTTGAATGGCTATAATTATATCCTTCATCTATTATAATTCTTAGGATAAAAAATTAGAAGGAACATTGGTTTGAGGGAGAATATTGGTTTGGGTAGATGGTTGGGAGGTCACAAGTGAGACACTTTGACCAGGGTATGATGGAGATACCTATTGGGGTACATTGGGTTGGTTGGGGAATGGACCAAGAATACACATGCATGGATTAGGATGTAATTTAAATTACATAATTTATTGCACAATATTTTGGTTTGGGTTGGTGATAAAGGTTTTTAATTCAAAGATTTTGTGGTTGGGATGGAAGGATATAACTATACTATGCCTATTGTGGTTAAAAAGGGACATGCTGCCAACTAATCAAACCTTATTTTTGAGTGGTAACTTGTGGTCCAAGATCCTATCTCTAAATTTGTGGCACATTTTGAACCAATGGTTATCTAGTAGGTACTTGAGAAACATGGGGACCTCCTTGTGGCATGAATCCCTGTGGAGAAGTGAAAATAAGTTGTAGATTTAACATCTATTATTGACCAATATTTACATGTTATTGACTAGCCATTGCTTGGTTTTGAATTAACATATTAGTCTATGATTGAAGAGGTATATTTATCATTACTTGGTGAGGTGGAATATTTGTTTCCCCCAATTGAGGTGGTAATGTATATGTCCTTGTTGCTTTGATACACTAGATTATGCTTGCTATTGTGGAATACTACATGTTACTTGTTTAGGAGGAGTAGGGTTCATCACATTATATTATTGAGGTATGACATTAGTCATTATTTGATTACCTAATCCCATAGGCTATACACTTAAGGAAGTAGTTGGTTGAGGTTGGGGTGTAGAATATCCTATTCCCTAGTAGGATGATCTACCCATGGGATTAACTATAGGCACATGTTTTTGGCTAGTTGTTTATGGATTAGTACCACTTTGATCAAGATTATATATTGTTTGCACATTGTCCACTATGATTGGTTGACTATTATATGTAGAGGCCAAAGATAATTCTTTAATAATGTGCATATGCATCAAGTTATCTATCGAAGTGGTTTGTATGAATGTGTTAGAACTTGGATTCTCTTGTCCAGTTAACTCTATTAACACTCCTGTTGAAGGAAATAGGTCAATAAGAGGCTTTCTCACCATGTTCATCTGATTGAAATCATGTCCTAGATTCAGGTAGGTTTGATATGCTATCTACATTTGGTTAATATGATATTCCATGATGTTTTTGCCTCGATTAGATCTATTAGGATCTTGATACGTTGTTTGGACTAGAGCCATAGGATTGGTAAAAGAAGCCTGTGATCATAAATGATATTATGGGGCACTCTTATTAGACTTAGTAAATTTTCATGGGGGAAGTTTGCTAGAAACTTGGCCCCTACCTCTATAGCTCTAACCAAAATTTCATCTTTTTTCTCTAAAAAATGTCGCTCAAATAAAAAAGGATCATACGTGGAAGCCATTTTAGTAGAATATGACTATTAAAGAATTGGTTCATCCACTATGGGTATTGTAGTTAGGTATTTTGTAATTTATTCTTGGTCTTATTTTGAATAAGGTGGTGTGTTAACTAGATAGTTAACTAATAGATCTTGGCTTTGTGCCCTTGATTGAGTATTATAAAAGGGATAAGAATCCATCTTATAAACAATATTATCCACATAGGGGTCTTGCACCATTTTTTCTTGCACAACTACATTACTAATCCCTGGATTGTACATGAGTCCACTATGAGTGTAGGAATACATGTTGGGATCCATAGTCAATGCTTTGTGATAAAAGGTCAAAGAGTTATACAAACTCTAAAAAGAACATAATCTAAAATAGATGATGTTACAACTTGGTATAGATTCATCAAAAGGATCAAAAGGTTTATGCAAATATTTGTGAGGAAACAAGCTAACATGAAGTATCTAACATTTCATTGTTCACACAAAGATAAGCAAGTAAATGGACCAAAAATCAAAATGCCAAAATCTAAGGTCAAAGTGTTTCAAATCAGTCTAATCTAGGAATTTAAAAAATTCTAGGTCTTTTGGCCAAATGTGGTGTCAAAATCTAGGCTCAAATAAGGCATGCACTAGGACTCTTGGCTAAACAATGTCAAAAGCTAGAGTTTGAAAATGGATGAAAGGTTTAATCTAATGGATGTTAAAACAATTATAACAAACACTAGGCATTTGATTCTTAGACATGGATTTGATCAACTAGGTATAAGGTATGAAACAAAAAGCACTTTTAGAGATAGTTTATTTTCTCATAAATAATGGTATAAAACTTGGTTCTTTTGACAAACAAGTTAGACAAAAGTGAACAAGATAACTGTGCTAGATAAAAGATCATAAAAGTACACTTGAATTGGTCTAAAAATGTAGTAATAAATTTGAACTCTATGCAAGAGGGTCTATGAAACAATATTTGAAATGTTTTGGGTAGTGTAATGATGTTACACTACCAAAAAGGTGTGACAAAAATGTTTATTTAAAAAAATATCTAAGGCAAAAACATTTTCCCACAATTTTGAAAACATAACAGTAATTTTATTGACTCAAAATGTTATGGTGCATAGAATCAAAGTGCCAGTTTTTAGCATAAAATGGATTAAGTCTATCAAGTGATGATAATTATTATGAGTCTTTAATGACCTTCAACCCAAATTGGAAATTAATCCTAAGTTCCCTCAATTTTAGTACAAATGGTGAACCCACTTAACACATCAACCCTATGAACTTATAAAGGTGTAATTCCAAATTTAGATCATAAGTGAAGGACTTAAAACAACTTTGGTAAGGGTCTAGACTCAATTAGGTAGTATAACTGTGTCAAAGTGGATGATATGACTCTCAAACTTTTTATGAAATTTGAACAAGGCAAATTGATGATCTCACATGGGCAACATAACACTTATTTGTTCAAATGAAAATTAAGACTATGTTTTTGGTTTGAATTGTTTATTTAAACCAAGTTTTGAATTTAAATAAGACTTTAATCTAGGACAAGACCAACTAAATAATCACTCTTAAATCCTAAATTGACAAGGTTACTTGGTATTGTTGGAATCCATAAATACACATCATTTGAGAGGATTTTAAGTGTTAATTCAAAAGTAAATGCACATTAAATAGTAGGGTTTTTACACCCCACTTTCTCTCAAATGATAGTACTATGATATGGACCTTAAGGTGTACCTTACACCAACAATACTTCCATGGCAAGTGGGATTTAATTAAGATCTAATTTTTTTTTGAATGTTATAGGGGAATCAATTACATAATGAATTTCATGCCAAACAATGCAAAAAAAAAACATAAATTTTGGGTTTGTATCACTTGGATTATTGCAAAAATGTCTAGTCATTTTTATAACCACCACATCCTGTTATTCGCTTAGTGTAGTGTGATGTTTAAAGTGTCACTATGTCTCATGTGTAACTCCAATTAGGATCCAAATGAAGTCAATACTAGGAGGTGAAACTCCAAGTCAAAGCTTCCCTAAAGAACTCACAGGAGGTGATGAAGTCCCCCTTGTAAGCCAAGTTTACATAAAAATAAAGAAAGCATAAAATAGAAATACGTTAGGGTCATTTTCAAGGTCACCCAAAATTTGATGAGTTTTTGGAGAGTGCTTTAGATGAATTTATTTATAAGCCTTGGACTAGGCTACTTTTAATAAGAATGGTGATTTTGATTCCAAAGGTTCCCTAAATGGGACAAATGGAAGAGCATACATGCAACATTCCTTTTTTTTCAAAATAAAAATTTAATCTAAACAACTAAGTAAACACAAAAATCTAGGAATTTGACTTAAGAGAGGATGATTAGTATGGTGTTAGTTTCAAAATGAAAACAAAATAAAATAAACACACTAACTAGCATAACATCTCTAGGCCTAGACACTAGGGAGAGCTTAGTTAAAAAACATGAATAAAACACACAACTATAATGCAAAATAAACTTTATTTTACCTCCCTTGGATGCTCCAAAATGATTTTTGTAGTGGCTTACTTAGCTTGCATTCATAAAGTCCTCATCAATGGAAGCTTGGCTACCTCCATCTCTCCTTGACACCTTTGGCTTATGGCTTAGCTTGTCTTGGAATCAATTTAGCATGGTAACACTAATTGCAATGAATTTTTGAAGATATTTGTGTATTATAACTTTACACCAAAAATAGCTTAGAAATGATGTTCATGGCCTCTCTATTTATAGATTTTTAAGAATGTTTAGAGTCAACCTAAACTGTCCATCTTGAGATTGAGATGTGTGGTTGAGGATTAATTAAATTTTAGAATTAAGTTTTTACTTATCCTCATCATGAAATTGGAATAAGGGGAAATTAAGAGGCATGAAGGGCATCATAGTAGGCATTGATGAGGCATGAAGGGTATGAATCCTGATATTTTGTGGCATTTATGGCCTAGGGATGTCTTCTCAAGAAACGAGGTCACCTGATGATGTAGATATTCAATATTCATTTCTAAAAAAAAGTTTTCAACAAGTTTCCATGGAATTATTAATTAGGCCCTAATTTTTTTTAATTAGCTATTAAGCATGTTTAAGCAATTTATGCACAAATTACTCAAATTGATCAGAATGCTTTGTTATTGGTCTAAAATTTGACTGGATTAGAATTGGAAGTCAATGTAAGATGTGTTGGAACCATATTACCATTGAGGATGTTACCAATAGAAAATAAAAAAGGCACGTATCTTGTGTAAGATATTTGATAGGAAAGAGTAATTCAGAGCACCTAGGTGCAAAATTAGCATTTTGACTTGAAATGATCTGATCAAAGTTAGCTAGTCCATAAATTGCATTACCCAATTTAGTGATACCCTAGCCAAAATTGGCACTTTAATATGTTAGTTTCACATCATTTAGCATTTTTTAGTTTTTTTAGGCCAAATTGTGCATTTTGGATGGAAATTGTCTAAAACCCTGATCAGAGGTTATCGGTGGCTAGATTTAGGTGTCTACAGGATGACATAGGACTAGTAGGGTGTAGAAAATAGGGAAAATAAGTCATAATAAAGATCAAAAGATCCAAAATGACCATCCAAAAAAGAATCACATTCATCACTAAGACCTTGCCATGAAAGAACACTAAAATACATAGTACTTGTGGTTACATGACCAAATTAGGGTGTCTACATTTCCTGCCCCTCTTTTATTCTAATAATGCAATGAAATAGAAGTGCTAGATTAAATGGAAAAAGAAAATGTGTGCCTATATATTCATGTGTGATCAATCCATGTAGAGGATGGATATGCTCTAGGCCTGACCCACTTCTTAGCCAAAGAAGTGGACAAGAGATAAAATGATGTATGTGAAGAGGAAATCCATATTGTGGATGTCACCTTTACTAAATTTGAGTGATGAACTAAATTATGAGGAATAAAACTCTATTTTATCCCCACCTTGATATGTGAATTAAGTCATGAGAGGTATCTAAAAGTGTGGAAAAATGAGCCCTACTTGCCCCCACTCTGGTATGTGAACTAAATCTGAGAAGTATCTATAAATGTGGAGAAACAAGCCCTACTTGGCCCCAATCTAGTGTGTGAACTGAGTATGAAAAGTAATTTGCTCAAAGGTTGAGACTATCACTCAAGCTTCATAATCTGGGTTTGGTGATAATCTATAGATCAAAAATTGTAGTTGGTTATATGACCCAACCTTGTGATAATTTAAGTGTAATATAATAATTTATGTGTAAATAATGGTATAATGTGTCACTCTATCTATATAACTTGGTGGAATCCTATCATAAAAAGGACATGTGCTCTACATCATGCCCCAAAACTTCATATCTGAGTAATGTAACTATGTGACCTATGTATAAAATTATATCTATATAGGGATGGTGTACTATGTACATGCCCCCATAGTCATAATTTGAGTCTAAAATTGTGTCAAAACCCTATGTAAAATCTTAGAATGTGAACTGATATCTTACAAGATCATGGAACACTATAAATTTGAGTCAACCTGTGTATCTGAACATCTATGCAAATCTATGTATTTGAATCAATCTGTGTATCTGAATCATTATATATTTGGGTATCTAAATCACTATATATATGGGTATCTAAATCACTATATATTTGGGTATCTGAATCACTATATATATGGGTGTATGAATTGGTGTGAATAGTGTATGCATGCCCCCATTTTGGTGAGAGAACCTAAACTATGGTAGGGTGTCGAACAAAAAGTGATTTTGAGAAGCATGTTAGTGATAGTTAACATTACTAATATAAGTATAGGATTTATTAGTTGGACATTTGTAATAAAATTATTTTTAGAAATTGGGGATAATATAGGCTTGTGTTTTATAGTGAGTTTGTAAAGGAAGCATAAGTATTGTCACTTTATTGAATAAATTTTATTAGAATAGTAGTTTAATTGAGATAGAGTGGGGGATATCTTGATCAAGTCCCATGCACAAGAAATAAATCAAAAATCAGAGCTATGGTTCTCGAGATATTATGTTTGGAAGAATCTATTATTAGTTGGAAAAATTTGGATTCAAGGTCAACCTTAGGTAGGTGACATTTTTAAAACATGTTTTAAATAGGTTGGTTGATTAATTTTAAAGTCATTTGAATCAATTAACTTGAGAGAAATTGTTACTATGAGATTAGAAAATTATCGAAGAGATGATGAGTGAATGTGACCCACTACAAAGAGGTGGAGGTGCTCATCCAGGCCATGGAAGAGGTTACCCTGGTAAGAAACTTGTAATTTTCCCTATTTTTGAAAAAAATATTACCTCATTTTTAGTGAAAATTTGGTAGTCTAGGACATTGTTTAGGAGGACTATGCTAGTGTCCCTAGAACTACACTAGTGTCATGCACTATCATGTTACCATCCTGGGTACATCACTATTATCTAGTGTTATTGTCTTGGGTGCAGTACTAGTGTCCACTAAAGCCATTTTTTCCATTTTTCCTTCTATTTTGCATTTAATGACTACTATTGCATGTGTATTTTTCATTCATAGATGTTAATTCCATATTTGATTGTGTTTTACAGGCATATACATGTATGAGGGAGTTTTAGAGTGGTCAGATGATGGAGTGCTTAAGTGGACTACCCCTCATGGATGATGAGTGGGAAATGATTGATAGATTTGGTTTGGGTCATGTGGTATCACTTGTTCTAATGCCCTAGGATAGTCTTCTAATGATGACATTGTGAAAGAGGTGGAACTTTGATATTTGTACATTTTGGTTGCCCACTAAGGACATCACTATGATATTAGAGGATGTCTATAAGATACTAAGATTGCCTATTACTAGTTAATGAGTAGTGTTATAGAAGGATACTAGAGACAAAGCTATAGAGTGGGCCACGAGGTACTTTGTAGCTATACCCATAAGGACCCATTATATAGGGAGTTATAGTGACGTGTTTTTGTATTTGATTGTTATGACTAATGTTTTGCAACTGTATAAGTTTTTGGTGGTGCTACTGAATTCCTTCATTATTGTGGATGGTGTTGGTGTAGTATATTACCTTCCTACTCTTTAGCTTAATTAGGTGTTATTTCATTTGCAGATGTTTATCTCATATTTATGAGGATGATAAGTTTATGCATTACTTTCATCTATATTGGGGAAGTTAGTCCCACATGCATGGGATAGTTAAGATTCTCCTATCCTCTACCTATTTGTACATCTCTATTGTAAACTATTTGATACAATATGAGAATAAAACATAGGAGAGAGTGGATAATAAATACTTTATTCTTGGTGTGCAATGCTAAAGATTTTAGGGCTATGATAATAGATTTAATGGAGATATCTTGGTTTAAGAGTGTTGTAAACTCTTTCATGGTGTTAGAGCAATCTCCAACTGTCATTTTTTGCATTGTTTGTATACTCCTTAGATAAGTTATATGGTCCCTTTTTAGATTTAAGTTTTTAAATTCATATTAAAAACACCTCTATTTTGGAGAGTTGATAGTTTTGAGTATGCTTAGATCTTTTATATTTAGATATAATCAATAATAATGATTTGAATTTGAGTTTCTTAGATTTGTTATGTTGGCCATACATTTTTTTGGAGAACTTAAAAAGTTTATTTTTTAGAAAATCATGACTATATTGTAGATTAGTTTTCTCTTCACACAGATGTCTAATTCATAAAATTCTTTCACTATTAGAAAGAGGACTTCAAGAAGTTTCTAAAAAATGGTCATAATAAATATTTTGATCAATATCCAAGGAGATATGAGGATATGAATTTGACCTTATGATTTTATTTTGATGTAATTTTTTTTGCATGATCAAGAAAAAAATTAGATCTTGTATTTAAAGTGAAAAATAAACATTGAAGATTTCAAAGTTATGTGGCATTAAGAAAAAGGATTTTGATATTTTAGGCTTTCCTCTATATATGCCTTTAAGTTAGCTCTTAATTTTATGCCTGCCTAGCCTTGTGTCATATTATGACCATAAGTCACCTATGGGACTTGCATTTATTGCCTTTTAGGGTTTGTCACCTTCGGGTGAGGCCACCCCTTATAATGACTTCTCCCCATTCTATCATAGCTATTTTAGCTATGGATAATAATGACAAAGCATTAAGTAATGGCCCCATATAAGTGCCTAAGGAAGTTTATCCCAAAGTTTTACCATGAGGTAATGCTTCAGAACCTTATGTTATATTGCATATTCCTAAATTTAATTCTGCATGTCAATGGTTAGAGCAATTTTGTTTAATAGGATATTTTGTTGGGAGAATTCCCTCTAAAAGTATGCTATAGTATTTAGTTCAAACTCATTGAGTAGTTCATGGCATTAAGCTAAAGAGCATCCAAAACATGATGAAGGGTTTTTTTTCTTCCACTTTTTTGACCTTTCCCATGTAGGAGGAATCCTCCATAATTCTGCCACTTGGTATGTTAGGAACTCACTCATGGTTCTCTCCCCATGGACACAAGAATTTGTGGTCTTAGAGCACACTACTCTTAAAGTCCTAGTTTGGGTTAAATTTTTAGGCCTCTTTCTCCCTTGCTAGAACTTTATTCACCAGATATAATCCTTCATAGGCCATGTGATTTGTCATGAATAAAGCCAATTCTAATTTATTATACTATAAAAAAGGGTCTATATAGAAGTAGATATCTATTAGGACCCCAAGGAGTTTGTGTAAATTCAAGCTGAGTATGTGAGGCACTCTTAGCAAGTCTTGTATATCAAATTGCCTAACACTTGATTTCGCTACCAAGCCATAGACCATAAGATATGGGATTGTACCCTTCAATTGGCTCACAATAATGTGTCCAACCACTCATCCTCTTCCCTAAATCCCTCTCCTAAATCTCACAAAAAATGAGTTGTGGACATATGGACTATGGTAGGGAAGAATAAAAACTACCCCAAAACCATAAATGTAGCTATTACTCCCAAAGAAGGCAAGCCATCTTCGAGCAATGGCCCATAGGAATAGGATCCTACTAATAAAAACCCTCCTCAAGTTGAAGCCTTGAAATTATTAGAACACCCCTAGGTATTTAACACCCCTCTAGCTACTAATGTCTTGTCCTAAGGTTTTGAGGCCTCTATGCCCAGTTCATTCATATTTTGACTCATAGATAGCCACTCTTCCAATTCTTTCTTGGTGTGATATTCCCAAATGCTCTCATAACCCTCCTCAGAGGAGTGAAAAGGTGAAGGAAGGAGAGTACCAGGTTGACCTAGTTGTGAGGAAGCAATTTGATGATTTTTGAAGTGCCAATAGTGGGAACTTTCTAAAAAATTAGTATGATACCCTGAAAGGTCTAGACTCAGAGGACATGTCCCTTGACACTCATCATATATGAATTATTTTTCATGGAATTTTTGGGGTCTCACAGACCCAAAACACAAGTTTATTGTGTGTGATTTCAAAAGGAATTTTCCCAAAATGGGCATTCTTTATCTATTATAAGTCAAGGTGGTGGATTTTTTTATTGATGGCTATTAGTAATTCCATCTATCATGAAAATATCATTATTCATAGAAATCATGATGCAATATGTGGAGGGGTGGTCACATTCATTTCTCCAAGGTTATGACCACACTTAGTGTAATCTTGTATAGACCCCACCAACCAATTCGTATGGGCTATTTTTAGCATTGAAATCCACTCTTTTGGCTTTATTAATATATATTATAAGCTAACCAAAGTATACTAAACCACATGAGTAGGCACACAAGACAAATAATAATTAAATACTAGGGATATGAACATATATGAAATGTGTAAAAGTAAAGATTAAGATGCTTGTAACTTGAAGATGAGAGTTCATATAGAAATATTTGAAATATGCCTAATATGCATGTCATTAAAAATATTAAAACAAGTGAAAATAGGTCTAGTTGTGACCCCAAAGTAAACCCTAAAAAATGGTGTAGATTTGAGAAGTTGTAAAAAATAGCCATGATCAAATCAACTTAATCTTGGTCAAATCAGGATGTGGTGATTCAATACTAGTAAGATAATCCTAATCTTGGTCACTATGGTTGATCATGTTTAGATTGTGTCATATTCTACTACAATTTCATGTGCACCTTCATCTAGTACTTATAAAAACCTCTCATGAATTTTTGAATTGAGCCCATAATTGCTTGACCTTACTCCCAACCCTAATCAACTCAAATCACCCTAATAAAACATAAAACAATGGGAGTAATTATGAGGGGTATGCCTAAGTTAGATCCATGCTCTTTGAAAATTTGGAAATCAATACTCATGTGGTCTATAAATCATATCTAGTGTAATATGAAGATGTTTATTCATCTACCTATGTATGAGATGTAATCAACTAGTAAATTATCTATGTTTTTTCACTACTTAAAATTAGCTTTGGTATATGGGTTCTATTCTAATCATGTAATTATGCTCTTTAGATTTGTGGATAACTAATTGTGTTACAAGGATTCTTATTATTATTTTTTTTAGTTTGATTTTGTGCATTTGGGTTATTGGTTTGGATTAGGAGTTTATTGGTGCTTATTTGTGTATTTTTCACTCTTTCCTTCTCTATGTGATCCTATATTCCTTTTTTCTTATGTTTTTATATTTTTAATATTAGTTTTTTATTTGGATGATTGTTTTTTCTATCTACTCTATGTTTTTATTTGTTTATTATTCTTATAAAAAATGTTTGTCCCATCAATTTTTCCCTAAGTAGATTTAATAGCCTTGTCGATTCTATCTTCTTTATTTGTGTAGACCCTTTTACCCATTTTTAGGTATTTTCAATGTTTAGGTTTTTATGTTAGTATTTTGTATGTAATTAGCTATATTTTAATAATTAATATGTATTTAATTCAAACATGAGAAACCTATATATAAAAATTATCTGAGTTACTTTTAATAAGAGGTGTCTCAAAAGTATCTAATAAGTGTGCATCAAGTTTCCTAAGGGTTTCCAAATATATTAAAGTTGAGGTACACTCTACATTGATTTATTATTGCTTAATGGATTGCATAAAAGTTTATATTACATCTTGTATCAAAATAAGGCTATGTGAATGTGTATGTAGCTACATCCCCACATAGGGAAGATGAGGTAAAGTCTTCACTCAATTTATCCATTCACACTTTTACAATAAATATGTGAGTTATGATTTTAGCATGCATGATATGTAGTTAAAAATCCCTTGTGGTTTATGTTATCACCCAAATTTTAACCCTAAATAGTGATACTTTAAACTCCTTAAATTTTGGGTAACATTGAAACACCTCATTTGCTGTGGGTGACAATTCCTAAAGGTAAATCTCTAGATTATGGGATAGCTCCCATGCACAACACCTACAACTAAATGCTGACCTAATTTACTTGAATTAAAATGGATAGAATTAGTTTAAACACTAATATAATGGAGGTGATGCACCATGATAAACTCCAAAACTTAATTAAATCTATACTATGAAATAATAAATACAACTCTGATTCTAAAACCCAAGGTTTTCCTAACACAATGCTTCAATATGAAGATAGAATGAAAAGTATCCTTCAAGGTAGATGATTAATAAGTATGATAATGGACACTAGTAACCTTATTATGCACTTTAAATCACACAAATCTATTATTTACACTTCATACAACCTACTATAAAGTAGATTACTCACACCAAACATGAAAGAGATAAATGAGTGCAAGGAAAGAGACCTATCACTTGTCACCATACAATAAATTAATTCACACACTTATGCAAGAATTTTAGAAAATAAAACTAGTTTGAATCTTTATTTCAAAGAAAAAACTAGTATTCAATTCAATATGGATTCACCATACCAAATTGTGGATGTCTTACAATGCCAAAAGAGGTAGTTATATATATATATATATATATATATATATATATATATATATATATATATATATATATATATGAGAGAGAGAGAGAGAGAGAGAGAGAGAGAGAGAGAGAGAGAGAGAGAGAGAGAGAGAGAGAGAGAGAGAGATTACCAAGTATATATAGGATTTAAAATAAATAAAAGGGTTATATAATACTCTCAATAGGTCTCCAAGGACATTTTATCTTCCTCCAAATATGCTTCACCTCCCAAATGACATAGGAACTTCAAATTTGGTTTGACACCTTGCACTTGCTCTTCAAAACTACCCTTATTTGTATGTGTAGAGTAAAAAATGGTCTTCTTCATCATTATATATCCATGAAATAAATTTATACCTACTCTTTGACACCTAAATTTCATTTGGAAACTCCATAATTCTAACATGTTACTATCAATCATCACCTAACTCCTTAGGTGTCTTGAAACCCCTTCATCTATTACGCCTATCCTTATCCAAATTGATAAAATACTAAATTATTCATCACCAAGGAAATATTTATCCATTAAAATAGTTATAATACCTTATTATACTTGAATAAACTCATTTGGGTTCATGAAACAACCCCCAAGACTACATCTTGCACCTTATGCTCTCATTATCCTTCAAATCCTTGTATCCCTAAAAACATAAAAAACTTACTTGTGTATAATAATGTATAGACACTATTATAAAGATGGGAATATAATTTAATAACCAATATACCCTTATAACTCTCTTCCAATTTTCATAATCTAAAACCAAACAAGCATGTCCGTTTTCTACTCTTCTCTTTCCCCAATTAGGCCTTAATTAGGCGTCCATACATAGAAGATTGAGTTTCTACTCAGACCTTTCCTTAACATTTGAAACCAAAAAAAATTATGTGATTCACTCTCCCTATCCTATAACCAACCTCTATACCAAATTTGAGGTCTTGAGACCTTGTGTAAGTATGAGAACCATGAAATGGTCTCAAAACCTAGTCTCTCTCTCTCTCAAGCATTTTCATATTATCTTTAAAAAGAAAAACTATAGGATCAATTACATGGTGTATTATATAATATTTTTGATAAAAAATCCTAAATCTTCATGTCTAATAGTTTTCATCTATTCATGATCTTCAATACCCTATTTGGAGCTCAAAACCTTACAAAAGTAAAACATTTATTACATCCTTATAATCATAGGTATATGAAAATTAAATTTTGAGGATATAATTGGAGTGATAATTGGTTTTTATGAGGTTTTATAAGTAATTAAATTCATTTCATTTACTTTGGAAGACAATCTTTCACATCAGGTCCTTATTAGGGTTTTAGGAGGGTTTAGACCTATCTGAATTCTTAACAATTATTCATAAACCATGGGTCCTCAACTCATGAAACAATGCCAAAAATATTAATTAAACTATCCCCATAAATTATCCTTAAGTTATTAGGTTCATATACATCTTATCCATAAATATCCAAGCTTGTGAAAGTGCCTCTCGTGTTGCAACTAGGCCATTAGAGAGTGGTTTGCATTCTTAACATTTATTCATAAAGGTTTGAGGCCTAAAAAAAATAATGGTAAAATATTTTAGTATTATTACTAATTCACCATATCTAAAACCCATTTTATTTTATGCATAGTTTCAAGGTCATACCAAGTGAGATAAGGTTGGTCTTGAATTGTAGTTCTATATTTAGTGAAGCTCGAGGAGGTCTCATAGGCCTAAAAGGCATTTTCCTTGTCTTCCTCTACTCATGGGTATCCTTTAAGGTCTATTATAAATTTTTTCACTTTTTAATTACCTCATATTCTCATTTGATATTCATCAAACCACTTTCACATGACTGTGTATATAGGTTTTCATAATTCTTAGGTTTGATAGGCCTATATAGAACCTATCAACATTGTCGTCCTCTTTGTTGAGTTTGAGGAACATAAGGTCATATCAACATTAGAATATAATTTTAATTATTTGATTCTTCCCCTCATATTACTTTGTCTTAAAAAACAAGCATGTCTCTTTCACTTGATTGGGTAGGTAGGCCTATAGGTGTCATGTTGACTATGTGTATGTAGGGGTTTAGAGTTTCCTATTTAGGTCACTTATTTTGATCTTATTTTAATTTTATATAAACTCAAATGACTCTTTTAAACTTGTTTGATCACCTAAAATCCCATCTCAATGTGTGTGGTGATTGGAGTTTTGAATGTAAATCACAGTCTATAACTCTTATACAAGTCATTGAAAACCTCAATAACCTTTTTCAAAATATTGGGAATTTAAAACCCTTTATTGATCCTATGCAACTTTTCAAGAACCATATCTTCACAAACATATTTTTTTTGAAGTATGGCTATAGATGATGGTTGAGAGCCTTTTGAAAGTTAGGCTTTGAAAAATTGGCCTTTTTTAAATAATGGTTATTGACACCAAAAAATAAATAAAACCTAATTGTAATTTCTCTCTCATTATCATAAAAGTTTCATTATCCTTTTATAGCATCTTCAAAGTTTTGTCTCCTTATCTTCATACACAGACCTGTGTATGAGTGCCTAGGTTTGTGAATTTAATTAATGGCTATGACACTAGTTATTTTAATACTCTTTTGACTCTCAACTAGCTTAGGTGTTTAAATTTCCTATGTTTTATCTCTTACCTTCATTGTGTCATGTTTTCACAACTATCTTCTTTACATGATCATTGGTTTTTATCCAAAATGAAGACCTACAAGTTTGTAACCCTTAGGTCTATCTTTTTTGCTTAGATGGACTATTAAAGATAGACGATTGAGTCTTAGTCATTTTTATTATTATATCCACTCATTATAAATTCTTATCATCTACCTTAGTAGATTGTATATTTTCTATTATCACTATACAATCTCAAATTTGCCCATTTATATGTACATGCCTGTATGAGGTTAGCTTATGTGTAAGGATTTATATATGAAAGTTAGAGTCTATGAATTAATTAATGATATTTGGTGATACAATGGTGTCTATAAAAATCACATGAATGTTTATGAGCCTACACCATGTATCTCCTTTGTTTGATCATCAACATGAGATCTAAGACTCATGAATGCGTAGACTTGTGGGTGACTAAAACACCTTCCAAACATTATTTGAAAATACATTTGGAACCCATTATAAATACCTTGGAATTAATTTTTTTTCAATTTCATCTTCACATACTGTCAATGTGATTTCATTTTGACTTTGGGTCAGGTTTAATAATCAGGCATGTAGGAGACTATTCATGAATTGCACCTTGCCACCAATTGAGGATTGTATATAAAGGATAATTTATTGAGGGGAGAAAAAATAAATCATATTAGAGTGATAAGTTTTTCATTAATAATGAGTCACTTGGAAACTTTCAAGAATGGCAACACTTCAAACCAACCAAAAACACTTGTAGTTTGGGTGGTATGTTCCATATGCTTGAGACATTAGTTTACATGATGAAGACACATCATTAGGTTGAGTTTATTGATGAAACTAAAATTAAAATGACTCATTTTATCTTTGAAAAAATCTCACAAAATCCATTCTTATCCATCAAACTTTGAAGTGAAGAAACAAGAGCAAAACTAGACCTTTCTTGAATGAATAATACATAGTGACCTCATTGCACTCTTAATGATTATTAATAAATGAGAGGGGAAGAATATACAAACCAATATCATAAAACTTAAGATTATTATGACCCCTTACTTTTGAAAAAATATTGGCATTCAACTTTATCTCTCCTAGTTGTACCATGCATTTTAAATTTGTCTTTATGAGTTTGTGAAGTGGTGGAGAGAGAGAGAGTTATTTGCATCTTTGGGACCTAAAAATTCATTCCAATCATGAATATAACTTTTTGAAGATGAAGATACTCCTATTAACCATTTTAACTTACAAATATATCTCCCAAGTTTGTACAAGTGCCTATACTTGCTTGTAAAGGAGTATTTATCTCAATTTAGATATTGGACTATAAGTTTCCTTTGACCTTGAATATTATCTAACATCTGGTACATTATGGCACTTTTTAAAATGTTTATCTTTGAGGATAATACATACAATTCATACATTTTGGCCTAGAAAGGTGACTTAAGACTTTTTGGATGTATAACAACATGATAAAAGGCTAATACATGAAAATATGACTTTCAAGGCATATCAAAAACCTTATATAAGGATTCATCCCAATGTTAAACCTTGACCACCATGACAAACAAATTGCATCATGAATAACCCTTAAGACTATAAAAGTACACAAGAGAACCAACCTTAGTCAATGCTAAAAAGGATGTATTTGACACTTTGAAGACATTCTAAGACCATTACAAGACCATATCAACTATATATAAGCTTTAATAACCCTAGGAAATTTTTTCAACCTATAAGGGTTAACCATTTTGACTTGGGGGTAAAAATTGGTTAACAAATTAGAAATTCATATGGGTAACATGCCTATAATGTTGATAGGTTAGTGGCCTTATCCTTCCATGGGGAAATGGATTCACTCTTATGCTGAAATATAAAACTGACATGCCTCTTGAAGACTCAAAATCACACCACACCACACAACAAAAAACACACACATGCCAAAGGCATTTAGGGAAAACACATAATAACACATTCACTTAAAAAAACTTTTGCCAAGCACATATGGAAAACAAACACACCTAACCTATTATATACAAGACCTCAAAACATGTTTGAGGTGGTGAAACAACTCCTCTTGGTTTAACCAGGGTTACAAATAATGTTTTTAGAATCATTGCTGCTCCATGAGAACAAACAATAATATGATGAATGTTTATCAATGAAAACTTGCTTATAAAGGTGATCAAATGACTTACCATTCTTTAAACCTATACTAGATACAAGTGCATCACTTGAAATCCTTTGAATGATCCCTTTAGATCTCCTTTATGATTGATTGACATTGTAGCCTAATTGGTCACAGTTATACTCACTTGAAACTTCTCAATATGCTCTTTAGGAATCATGAAACTCTTCTCAACTTCACCTTAATTTGAACTATGATGTGGTAAGTGTCTAGAGGCATCAAAATTGCCTTATTGATTAAAAAACACATCTGCAAGTGAATCAAGATCAGCTTGGTGTCTGTGCTACTCCTCACTATCACAAACTTTTGCCTTGACCTGATCACATTCCTCCAAGGTTTTCTTCTACTTGATAGGTATTTCACACTCTTCTTTATGCTCATTAGGTTTATTATTGACCTCATCATCAAACCCATGTCTCTTTTGAGGAATTACATACCCACTTAATTCTACAAAATTATACATAATGGCATGGTACTACTACCACATATCATCATGTCCTTCTTGAATCCCATACTCATGAATCTCCTTCTTTTGTAGGCAAAAATGCATATGTTTTTTGACTACCAAGCTCTAGTACATCTGGGTCATCATAATCATGATCATCCATATGTAGAAAATAATTTCCCCATGCATCTTATTAAAGGACATCATCAAAACTTACTTCAAGGATATCATCACATTCTTCATGAAGAATATATATTCCCATACCTATCTATTCAATGGGTTTGTATGGATCAAACCCATAATGATTAGCTCCCCACTCATCAAGGTAGAGATTAGCTATGCCATCAAGAGGTGTCAAATATTCTTGGTCATTAGGATGGTCTCCCTCCTCATTAATAGTGAAGTTCATGTTTGATGTGTTTGGTATATAGGGATCCACATGAAATTTAGCTAAAGGTTCAAACTTGATAGAAACCTTAGAACCATACTTGGTCCTAAATGCCATATTAGACCAATTTGAAGTCAAGTACCCCCCAATCTTAGCAGTAAAGTCCCTTGACAAGCAAAGGGAAAAATGAGGTGGCACATCTATAACCAAAACATCTTGAGAGATAAAAAAGGTAATACAAGCATGAAGAGTGAGCTATAGACCTTTGATGATTCTAATTATTTTGGTAGTTGATCCATCTAGTTGTAACACCCCCTTGGAGTATGATTTATACTTCAAATTCAACTTGTCATATACTTTTTTGGGAATGATTGAGGTGATTTATCCACTATCAATCAAATAATTATGGACTAATGAGTCTTCAATGATTATAGAGAGGTAAAATAGAGGAGGTTTACCTTTTCTTTTAGTTTTGGTTGGATGCCCATCCTTAGTCTTAAATTCATTTTCAAAAACTACCCTTATTTTACTAGGTTTCTAGGTGTTGCATTGAGCTTGGAGAGATCATCTAGAGTAGGTCTCTTTATCCAAGAATGTAAAATGTATCCCACATTGGGATGCTTGCATGAACCTTCTTTATTTACTCAACAATGTTCTTAGGAGAGCTACTAACCTTATCATATCCTCTAGTAGTCATAACCCTACCACTACCTTATGTCACTTGATGCATAAGAGGAGGCATAAAAGGAGATTTAGAATTATGAAATCTCAGATTTAACTGAGCCATAGGGGATGTATTTGGCATACCTACTCCTTGAGATTCTTGAGGGTTCATCTTTGGACCACCACTTATCCCTTGTACCTCTTCAACTGTTCCCTTCTTTAACTTTGTGTTTGTAGTTATAGGATTTGATCATATGTTCAAGTTGCCTTGGTAGTTAATTTCACATGAGTCCTCTTGATAGTATTCATCAAAGTAGCATTTTATTGAGCATCCTCTCCATTGTTTAATCCTCTATTAAGCATATCTTCTTGAGTCATATTAGGCATTATTCCCCATCATGCCATATAAGATTTGTTGAATGTATCATTTACATAAGTGGAAGAATTATGAGGCTGATCCCATAAATTTTTATCTCCATTATCTTGTATAAGATTTTTATGTACATGTACAAGTGCCTTTAAAGTAGGAGTATTCTAATTTTGACCATTGTATTGTTTCACTTGAGTTAGCTGCCCTTGTCCTTGATAGTGGCCTCAAAAATGCTATCTAAGATCTTGATAAGATTGATAGGGTTGAAAAGGACCTTTATTGTACCTCCATTTTTTCTACTATTTCATTTTGAGGGTTTGGTTCTCTTCTCTAAGAGCCTTGATTAGATCTTCCTCTTTTGACTTGCTTAGGTGATTAGAGGCAACTTGCTTATACCTGGGTGTGGGGATGGGAGAAATAATGGGAATATGAGTTTACACATCAAGAAACAAAGGAATAGGGTGTATAATAGATATATTCATAGCATGTATAAGTTAATTCTTAGCCCTTATAATAGTCTCATATGCATTGGGTAGTGTATCCCCTCCCATGGATTGAATCATCATAGATATGTCACTATTGAAAGATTTGAGGTAATAGAGAAAAACATGACGTGAATTAGGCCTTACCATGGTTGGGATGCTATCCCAAGTATTTTTAAATATTATTTTGAAGTTTTTAATGACCTCTTACAGTGATCTTTTTATGGTAGTTAGTTGCTTGGGCAAAGACAAGTGATCAGATTTATCTTCAAATCTCCTCCTCAAAGAGTCACCTAATTCATCCCATATAGTGATAGAGTTAGGAGCCAAATTAAAATACTAATAAAGGTATTTACCATTTAAATAAATATCCAACCTGATGGAAACATTCTATTTAGTGGTGTTATGTATGTTATCAAAGTTAACAATGTTTCTTATGTGTTTAATAGGAGTAATGACAGTTTATACTATGTATGAAGGCACACTTTTGAGGGATGACATAGGAATTTCATCATAATGAGAAAGTAATAAATGAATATGGCCATTGAAGGAAACAATGGTCAGGTTATTTGGGGATGTCATCTTGCAAATTGGACCCAAGAAGAGTCCCTAATAGGTATGTGAGCAACAAAAAATTTCTTTGAATATAAATGGGTGTTAGAAAACCTATTTGATCTAAATGAATATTAAAGTAACTCTAAAAATTCAAATGGAATGACTTTATTATAATATATTATCCTTACCTTAGGCATGAAAACTAATCACTAGTCTACAACTAAGAGCCAATGATTAATGGAGTCACCAGATACTGCATGAAGGAAGCTTTACAACTTCAGACTTATCAATATCAATATCCACATTTGACAACTTCTTAGACCATGAGGTCCCATTGAGCATGAAAAAAATATTATCACCCAAATTTTTACACTAAGGAGGGCTAATCCATCCTCCTTAAATTTGGGGTAACATTGAAACACCTCATCTGATGTGGGTGACAATTCTTAGAAGTGAATCTCTAGATTATTAGATAGCTTCCATGTACAACACCTACAACTAACCACTAACCTACTTTACTTGAATTAAAAAGGATATAATGAGATTAAACACAATCTAATGGAGGTCATGCACCATGATAAACTTTACAACTTACTTGAACCTGCACTATGAAAGAACAACTACATATGTGATTCCAAAACTCAAGGTTTTCCTAACATAATACTTTAATATGAAGGTAAAATGTAATGTATCCTTCAAGGTAGATGATTAATAGGTCTGATAATGGATACTATTAACACTCTTATGTACTTAAAATCACACAAATCTATCAATTATACTTCATATAGCCTAATATAAAGTAGATTAATCACACCAAGCATGAAAGAGATAAATGAGTGTAAGGAAAGTGAACTAGACTACTTCACACACTTATGCAAGAATTTGAGAAACTAAAACTAGTTTGAATATTTATTTCAAAGGAAAAATCAATTTTCAATTCAACAGGGCTTCACCATACCAACTTATGGATGTCTTATAATGCCAAAAGAGGCAGCTTATATATATATATATATGAGGATGAGAGAGTGGGACATAGAAGAGGGAGATTTACAAGTGCATATAGGATTTGCAAACAAGAAAAGAGATAAAGAATAGTCTCAATAGGTCTACAAGGACATTTATCTCTCCTATAAAGATGCCTCACCTCCCAAATGGCATAGGATTTTCAAATTTGGTTTGACACCTTGCACTTGCTCTTCAAAACTACCCTTATTTTCATGTGTATAGTGAAAAATGGTCTTCTTCATCATTATATCACCATGAACTACCTTCATACCTCCTCTTTGACACCTATCCTACATTTGGAAACTCCCTTGCTCTAACATTTTAGTGGAAATCATCACCCAACTCCTTAGGTGTCTTAAAACCCCTTCAGCTACTACGCATATCCTTGTCTAAATGGATCAAAACTTGAATTATTCTCCACCAAGGAAATATTTATCCATGAAAGGAAATATCATACCTTATCATACTCGAATCAACTCATTTATGTTCATGAAACAACCCCCAAGACTACATATTACACCTTATGCTCTCATTAACCCTTAAATCCTTGTAGCCTTGAAAATGTGAAATTATCCTTGTGTATAATAATGTATGAACACTCTTTAAAAAATGGACATAGATTTGAATACCAAGCAAAAGTGTCTTTTTTTTGCTATTTTCTTTCCCCAATTAGGCCTCCATGCCTAGAAGACTTAGTTTCTACTCCAAACCTTTCCTATACATGTGAAACCAAAAAAATGTGTGTGATTCACTTTACCCATCCTATAACCAACCTCCATACCAAATTATCGGTCATGAGACCTTGTGTAAGTATGAGAACCATGAAATGGTCTCAAAACCTAGTCTCTCTCTCAAGCCTTTTCAGACTGTCTTCAAAAATCAGACTTGTAAGCTCATTTACATGGTGTATTGTAAAATTTTTTAGACTTAAATAGTATAAATAATTTAAAATAATCATCCCCAATAGTTTTCATATGTTCACGATCTTTTATACTCTATTTAGACCTCAAAACCTTACAAAAGTACAACATTTATTGCATCCATACAATTGAAAGCATAATAAAAGTACATGTTGAGGATATAATTAGATTTATAAATGGTGTTTCTGAGGTTTTAGAATAAATTAGTTTCATTTCATTCACTTTAAAGGCTAATCTTTCACATCAGGTCCTTATTAGGGGGTTAAGAGGGTTTAGACACGTCTGAGTTCTTAGCAATTGTTCATAAACCTTGGACCCTAAAATTTTAAACCAATGACACAAATATCAATTAAAATATCCCCCTTAACTATCCATAAGTTCTCAAATTCCCATGCATCCTATCCGTATAGATCCAATCTTGTGAAAGTGCCTCTTGGGTTGGAACTAGGTCATTGGAGAGTAGTCTACTATCTTAACCTTTGTTCATAAAGGTTTTAGGCATAAAATAAAAAATAATTTTGTAATATTGTATTACAAATACCCCTTACCCATCTCTAAAATCCATTTTATTCCATACATAGTGTCAATGTCACACCAAGTGAGATAAGGGTGGTCTTGAATTGCAGTCCTTCACTTAGTGAATCTTGAAAGGTCTCATAGGCCTAAAATGAATTTTACTTGTCTTCCTCTACTCATGGGTGTAATTTTAATTTATTTTATAAAATTTTAAACTTTCCAATTCCATTATATTATCATTTCATCTTCATCAAACCACTTTCACATGACTGTGTATATAGGTCTGCTTGTGTAGTCTTAGGCTCTACAAGCCTAAACATAACCTGTCAACATTGCCATCCTCTTTATTGATTTTGAGGGATATAAGGTCATATTAAAATTATAATGTAATTTTAATGATTTTATTCTTCCCCTAAGACTACTTTGTCTTAAAAAATAGTCATGTCTCTTTCACTTGATTAGGTAGGCAGGCCTATAGGTGTCATGTTGACTATGTGTATGCAGGGGTTTAGAGAGTCCTGTTTGGGTCACTTCTTCTAATATTATTTTGAATTTATATAACCTAAAATGAATATTTTTAAGTTTTTTTCTCACCTAAACTCCCATCTCAATATGTGTGTGTCATCTTATTTTCAAGTTTGGAAATAACTTTACTACAATCCTGTAGGTGGTGATTAGAGTTTTGAATGTATATTAGAGTCTATAAATCTTGTACAAGTCATTGGAAACCTAAATAACCTTTATAAAAATATTGGGAATTTATAACCCTTTATTTATCCTTTGTAACTTTTCAAGAACCCCATATCTTCACAAACATACAATTTCCAGAGTATGGCTATAGATGATCACTGAGAGCCTTTTGAAAATTAGGCTTTGAAAAATTGTCCTTCTTAAATTATGGTCAATGCAACCTTGAAATAAATAAAACCTAATTGGAATTTCTCTCATTATCCTACAAGCTTCCATAGCCTCTTATATCATCTTCAAACTTTTGCCTCCTTGTCTTCATACATAAACCTGTGTATGAGTGCCTAGCCCTGTGAACTCATTTAATGGCTATGACACTAGTCATTTCAATCCTATTTTTAATATAAAATATCTCAGGTGTTGCATTGGCTTATGATTTATATCTTACCTGCACTTAATCATGTTTTCACACCTATCTTCTTTACATGACCATTGATTTTTATTGAAAATGAAGACCTATAGGTCTGCCTTTTTTACTTGGATGAACCATTGAAGAAAAATTATTGAGTCTTAGTCATTTTTATTATTTTATACACTCATTATAAATTCCTATCATCTACCTTAGTAGCTTTTATATCTCTTTCTAACACTATATAATCTCAAATTTTCCCATATATATATATATAGGCTTGTATGAGGTTAGCTCATGTGCAAGGTGTTTCTACCTCAAATTTCGCTTTTCAGACTAAAAAGAAAGAAACTAAAAGAAAGTAATGGACAAGGCTTGGAAGTACCTGGACTAAAGATTGCACACCGTAAATCCAGACGTTTGTGAGCACTCCTCTTTGGCTGTGGAGGAATGACACCTGCAAGAAAAAAAGGAAGCTAGGACAAGAAAAACGTTAGACAGATAGGCAGTGGGTTGCCAAGCAAAAGGCTTGTTCCCAGAAGTGTAAAAACTTCCTTAAGGGAGGTCAACCCACTGTTTTAATGAGATAAGTGACTGATAAAAGACAGAATGCCAGAATACAGAAATGACAAAGAAAGTAGAAAGGAAAGAAGCAAACAAAATGATTACCTGAAAGAGCTGTTGGGCTGAAGACAGTCGCCGAGGTCGGAAATGTCGCCGGCGTCGGTTATCTGATCTGCCGACATCGGCTATCCTGCCGACGTCAGTTGGGGAAGTGACCGGCGTCGGTCGGGGTTGTGGCCTGTAGTCGGGTCTGGGTTGCTTGCTGGACTGTGGATGGGTCTGAGACTGAACGGGGACAAGTTTGGATGGATTGGGGAGTGGCCTGGTTCGGGTTGAGTACCTGTTGCAAGGTCTTTTTGGCAGAGGGGTGAGGAAGTTGAAAGAGACACAGAGGACAGGGAAGAGGAGGATTCACAGAGGATGGGGCCTGAGAAGGCTTTGCAGCCTCTCAAGGGGGAAGGATAGAGGGAGCAAAAGACAATAGAATATAGATGAATGAATACAATGAAATAACAAACCCAGACTAGCTTACCTTTAGCTTACTGAATGAAGAGAGAAGAAGATGTTGCTGGAGCCATAGAAGAGTTGCTACAAGGAGAAGATGCTGATCCAGGGCCTTTTCACCTGTTGCTGCTATTACATGAGGTCAAGACAGAGGAGAGATCAAAGCCAAAGCGTCAAGAGAATCCGTTTTCGAGCTCGAGAGTCCAGGGGGTGCAACGGATGCAGAAGGGGATAATGAAGGCTGCCGACGCCGGCAGTTTCGCCAACGTCGGCCAAAGGGTCGCCGACGTCGGCGGTCGCAGGATGGGCACAGAGGCTAAAAATAGCCTCTGCCCACTCTTGCACGCCGCCGAGCGAGGGGTCATGGGCAGAACGGTCATGAGGATGCCAAAATGGACGAGGGGGGATATAATGGTGAGATTTGGCCTAATAAATGCTAGGGGGAAGGTGGAGGGATTCAAGGGAGGATCCAAGGTGGCAAGGGTAGGGTGGAAAGGGGGCCTAATTTAATTAAAAATAGATGTTAATTTCTAATTAATAAGCCCTAGGTGGGTTAGGGACCAAGGAGGACTAGGTGGGAAAAAGGGCCAAGGGGGAGAACCAAGGTGCAGACACGTTTGCGGTGTCTACATTTGCCCCTTTTTGTCTTGTTGGTTGTTCTGAACAAACTGCAAGACAAAAATAGGGAGTGGTTGCCCCAGGTGAAGGATGATGTATTCCCCCTCAAAGCAGGAGTCGAGAGAAGGAACCTGATGTCGGGTGCTGATTTGACAAAAGGTGAATGAGAAAGAGAGAGGTGAGTGAAAATGCTGCAAAAGTCATGATTGCGCGTATACCACGTCACGGGATAGTCGGGTCAAATTGTCGCATGGTCAAGGGTCAAGGAGCGCCAAAATTGAAGTAACCGGGCCCCAGCATTTAGTCGTCTGCTGATCGGGTCACTCAATCTAAGCTGAAGCTCCAAATGGTCGTCGTGTCCCAGGTATCCAGGGCTCAGGAAGTGCTCCCAGAAACACGAAAAAAGCCACAAGTAGTAGGGATCAACTGGCTCGCGATCCTATACTTGTGAAGGGTCAAAAAAAAAGTCTGCGGACAATTCTGCTAACCAGCCGTGGAATAGCATACACGCAAAAACAACCAAGGCAACATTGTCTTAGAAGTGGTCGAGGTCAAAGGAGATAGGCATGATCGCCAATGGTCATTGGTCAAGAGGATGGATAGACGAAAGGATGCGGCCGAGCTAACCCCAGAAGACATGTTATCTGAGTGCTGCCTACATAGCCCTGGTGACAGGGCCTCAGGCCGATGTAGTTCTCCCTAAAAGGGAGGGGGGTCAGAGGGATTGATAGGTCTTGGTCAAAGTTGATGATTGGTCTTGGTCAGAGGTCTATGATTGGTCTTGATCAAAGGGAATGATTGGTCTTGGTCAAAGTTGACGAAGTTGGGTGTGATAAGAGTCAAAGAAGAGAAGGTTTGTCCATCACAGAGACGAACAAACGGGGGTGGTCGAGCTAACCTCAGAAGATGTGTTATCTGAGTGCTGCCTACATAGCCCTGGTCGTAGGGCCTCAGACCAATGTAGTTCAGAATGCGAGGGTCAAAATGGTCGATGATTGGATGTGGTCAAGCGTCGAAATGATGAGGATAAAAAGATGAGGATAAAAGGATGCTACAGATGGTGTCTTCTGTAGAAGTGGTCGAGAGTCTTTCATCCCTAGCAAGTTTCCATAGTCGTGATGGATGTATGCTAGAAATGAATAGAAGGTCTATTTATGCTTCAGCAAGTATTGGTTTATGCTTAACATAAATTGGGTCTGGTCGGTAGTTTCCATGTGTATTGGTCTCCATAGAAACTATGCGAAAAGGACAAGGATGATGCCTGATGTCATGTTGGAAATGTCGAGGCTGGTTTGAAAAAAATGTTGAAGTTGGCTGGGTTTAAGGATGAGTCGATAATTGACGTGGCCAAAGCGTGACCAAAGTGTAGAGAAAAGGTGAAAGGCAAATTGCTCTTTCATTGACACGGACCAGAAAGGAAGCATAGATAGGGGTTATTAGAACAAAAGCCCCGTTCATGCATTGCGTCGATGACCAGTGTTGAGTTAGAACGGTAATCGAATCACTTTGACATTAAAGTGAGCTCGAAGT
This sequence comes from Torreya grandis, assembly GCA_037957365.1. Taxonomy (NCBI): domain Eukaryota; kingdom Viridiplantae; phylum Streptophyta; class Pinopsida; order Cupressales; family Taxaceae; genus Torreya; species Torreya grandis. Next base: position 1,902,119 of record JARHVA010001795.1, read on the forward strand.
CCCTTGAGCCGGTGATAGAAGGGGGATAGGGTAACCCAGTTTAAGAGCAGGAATAACCTTGCCCCTTTTGTAGGAGACCCTGAGACAACTACAAGCCAATGTCCGTGACTCGTTTTTTTTTTTTTTTTGTGTCAGGCTGATCGATGCGGGAAGCCTGCATAGAGATGTCACTTGATGTAATGGTCATGTTGCGAAGCTGATCGATGCGGGAAGCTTCTAAGAAAAGTGTTGTTTATTGCCAGAGTAGTCATAGCCATCCTTCGAGGGAGTGGTCTATATTTTTGCTTAATAATGTTTGAAAAGTTGGCCTAGCTGTCCTTCAAGGGATCAGTCTAGTAATACAGCAATGATAGTATAGCTGTCCTTCGAGGGATCAGTCTGTCTTTTTGATTTGACTTGACTTGATTTAGTGACCATGGATATGTTTTGACATCTTGATTTGGATTTATTGATAGGAATGAGAGTCACGGACAAGACTGTAGAAGCTCAAGGACGCCCCTTTTTATTAGGACAAAGCATCACTGCATCCTAAAAGGGTTGTAGAGGACTTGTTAAAGGGGAATAGGGTTGAAAGGGATGAGGATTAAGAGGACGAGGATTGCTCAAGGGACGAGCTTAAGTTACGTGTCAAGTAGACGAGTACGCGACTAACAGAAGAAAGGTTGAAGATTCAACGCATTAAGAGGCTCAGGTTCTGGCCGTCCGTCGAGGGAAGACAGACGATAAGTCCCTGACCCATACTTGTGCGTGATGATAAAAGGTCCAAGCCAATTGGGGGCGAATTTACCTCGTTTACTTCGCTCCATATTGGTCACGTGCTGATTCTCTTTGAGGACGAGGTCTCCGATGTTAAAATCTCGTTCTCGCAGATTTTTGTCATAGGTCCGCTTTATGCGACTTTGGTAGACATGGAGATGATTAAGGGCAGCAAGACGACGCTCATCGAGTAACTCAAGTTGAGCTAAGCGATCCTGACGAAAGTCATCGTTGGAGAGAATGTCATGCAGGGAGATGCGGAGAGACGGGATCTGTACTTCGAGAGGTAAGACAGCCTCTGTTCCGTACACGAGAGAAAAGGGGGTAGCACCCATAGAGGTTCGGATGCTAGTGCGGTAGGCCCACAAAGCGAAGGGGATATGAACGTGCCAATCCCTTCCTGTATCGTCGACCACCTTCATGAGAATTTTGGTGAGAATTTTGTTGGAAGCCTTGGCCTGCCCATTTGTTTGTGGGTAGTAAGGCGAAGAAAAGCTGAGTTTGATGCCAAATGAGTCGCATAGTTTTTGGACAGTCTTGTTTTTGAAGGACTTACCGTTGTCGGTGATGATTTTGTGAGGGACACCGAAGCGACAGATGATGTGGCTACTGATGAAGTCGACAATTTTGTCAGCTTTTGTGGAGACGAGAGGAATGGCTTCCACCCACTTGGTGAAATACTCAGTGGCAGTGATGATGGACTGATGACGAAGAGACGAGTGAGGGTTGATCTCACCGATGAGATCCAAGCCCCACTGAGAAAAAGGCCAAAAATCCTGAGCAACTTGCAAGGCGTGACTGGGGAGATGAAGCAGGTTAGAGTGCTGCTGACACTTGATGCAATGCCGAACATAATCGCTACAGTCTTGATGAAGGGTGGGCCAATAATAACCCAGGTGAAGGAGGCGCTTGGCAACCGAGTTTCCACTGAAGTGTCCACCACAAATCCCGTCGTGGACTTGCTTTATGGCTTGAGGAGCTTCAGTGGAGGTTAGACAGCGAAGAAGGAGGCCGTCGAAGCCTCGCTTATAGAGAAGGCCCCCTAGCATGGTATAGCGAGCTGTGCGCTTGATGAAAGCTCGTCGCGCATTGCTAGAGAGGTTGGGAGGAGTGACAGAAAGAGACAAGTAGTCCACAAGTTGCTTATACCAGTCATCTTGTGGGCTAGAATTGACAGTATTGATATGGTCGATGTGAGGAGGGATGTATGAAGGCAAGGGTATGCGATGCACTGTGACAAAAAGGCGGGATGATGATGATGAAGACGGGATATGCGAAGCAAGAGAAGCCATGGTGTCGGCAAACTTGTTCATAGAGCGTGGAACAGTCTGTAAGAGGTAATGGTCGAAAGATGCCAAAAGAGTGTCAGCACGATTCTTATACCTCTGTAAAACTTCATTTTTACAGAGATATGAACCGTTAACTTGATTAACGACGAGCTGCGAATCGCCGAAGATGTTGATAGACTTGATGTGGAGAGAAAGGGCAGTCTGAAGTCCCAAAATTAAGGCCTCGTATTCGGCCATATTATTGGTACAATCGAAGTCAAGCTTGAAAGATAGAGGCAAGGGCTCCCCGTCGAGTGGGATGAGGATGACCCCCGCACCCCCACCGAGTTGACATTTGGAACCGTCAAAGAACATAGTCATCTGGTAGACGGTGTCATCGGTGGAAAGTGTGGCGATAGACTCGTCAGGGAACTCATAGTGTGAGGGTCGATTGTCGGGAAGAGGGGCATCTGCCAGTTGGTCAGCAATGGTTTGCCCCTTGATAGATTTCTGTTGGATGAATTCGAAGTCAAACTCAGCAAGCAGCATGAGCCACCGAGCCATACGTTGATTCTGGTATGGCTTGGAGTGCATGTACTTGAGAGGGTCAGTGTGAGTGACGACAAAGGTTTTGTGGTTGAGAAGATAGTGGCGGAGCTTGGTAGCGGAGAAGACTAATGCCAAACAGAGTTTCTCGGTATGAGTATACCGAGTTTCATAGTCGACCAGTGTTCGGCTGATGTAGTAAACCGCTTGCTCGCGATGATGCTCGTCTCGGTGCGCGATCATGGCACCTAACGAATGGTTGGTAGCAGAGATATAAAGGTAGAAGGGTTGGTCGTCCTTAGGTGGAATGAGGACTGGTGGAGAGACCAGATAGCCTTTGAGGGCCTCAAAAGCCTCTTGACAGTTCCCATCCCACTTAAAGGAGACGTCCTTCTTAAGGAGGTGATGAAAAGGTTGGTAGCGGTCTGAAAGTTGCGAGATGAAACGGCGAATGGACTGGAGCTTCCCTTGTAGACTGCGAAGCTGCTTGAGATTGGTTGGGGGTGGCATTTCGAGAATAGCGCAGATCTTGGCGGGATCTATCTCGATACCATGGAAAGAAATGATGAAGCCGAGAAGTTTGCCTGAGAGGACCCCAAAGACACACTTCTTGGGGTTGAGGTGGACATTGTATTGAAGGAGACGAGAAAAGATGATTGTGAGAATGGTCAAGTGGTCGCGACAGAGCTTGGACTTGCCGAGAAGGTCATCCACATAGTCCTCCATGATTTTGTGGAGGAGATCATGGAAAATGTAAGTCATGGCGCGCTGATAAGTGGCACCAGCATTTTTTAGGCCGAAAGGCATGACTCGATAGCAAAAAGTCCCCCATGGGGTGATAAAGGTAGTCTTGTGCTGGTCTTCCGGTGCGATCAGGATTTGATTGTATCCTGAAAACCCATCCATGAGAGATAGCATCTCATGGCCGGCCGTGAGATCAACAAGCTGGTCGATGTTAGGAAGAGGAAAGTCATCTTTGGGACAGGCTAGGTTAAGGTCGCGATAGTCCGTGCAGATCCGAATCCCCCCAGTTGCTTTAGTAACTGGGACGATGTTAGAGACCCACTGTGGATAATCGATGGGTTGGATGAAGGAGACAGAAAGAAGGCGCTGAAGCTCCTCTTTGACAAGAAGCGCAACGCGAGGATGCATCTTTCGAAGCTTCTGCCTAACAGGCTTAGCCTCTGGTTTGGTGACAATGTTATGGGTAGCAATGGTAGGGTCGATGCCAGGCATGTCGCTGTAAGTCCAGGCAAAGGCCTTGCTATGGTTGGAAAGGAACTGGGCATAGTCAAGCTGCTCCTGAGTGTCTAAAGATTGGCCAATCTTTAAGACGTGAGGAACATCGGAAGAAGAAGGGAGGTTGATGTCAATGGTGGATTCATTTAACATAACCTGGGTCTCGAAAGGGAGGAAACGCTGGACGAAAGAGTCATCGGCACCCATGTAGGAAAGGATGGCGTCATCGTCAACGTAGTGGACAGTGTGAATGGTTGCCGACTCATCCTCTACCATGCCAGGAAAGATGAGAGGGAGAGACCTGGGCACCCCATTGAGCTGATAGGTCAGGGGTTCCAGGCGGATGGTGTTTATGAAAAAAAAAACTAGGAGGGATGGAAACTACCGACTCCGTAGGTGACGAAGGAGAAATGGGTGAGTCTGTAAGAGATTGGTCAATGGTTGGTTTGGGACAAAGGTTGGAAGGAGCCTGAGTGGGGTCATGATATCCCAGGCCATACCGTTTCTTGGCATCGTGATCATTGAGCGGCTCGATGGGCTGATGGGAGCCCTGCTCATAATGTCCAAAACCAAAACCCTTCCATGCACACCTGTGAAGGTAAGTGTGTGCAAAGGCGGGGTTGCCAAGAAACGAGAAATCAGATGTGAAAGGTCAAGGTGAAGAAAGAGAAGTGCCGTAGGTAGGGGCTTGATTAAGCCCCCCATAGACAAAGTTGGTTTGGAAGTGAGGAGGACCATAAGGTAAGACCGTCCCGATTCGAGGGTCATAATTAAGACTGAGGTGAAGGCGTCCATACTCTTGTGGAGTTTGGAACATGTCGAGGGTCAACAAGTGGTATTCCCCAAGTGATAGTCGTTGGAAGATGTCTTCCATGGGGTCCTTGGTCGGCACTTGAAGAGGAGGGGTGAGGGCAACCGCCGATTGTGAACTGGTCGAAGCTTCCGCAGATGGAGGCGGTGCTGGAGTGGACGGCTTGATGGGAATGAGGACGTCGTTAGGACGATAGGTGGTGTTGCAAGTCTTGAAGGGTGAAGGGTCAGCGGGAATGGTGTGGACTTGCCTGTCATGCTCAAACTTCACACAACGGTGCAGGGTGGAGGGGATATAGGCCATGGCACGGATCCAAGGTCGGCCCAGTAAAAGGTTGTATTGAAACTCTCCTTCGATGATATAGAAGAGCTCTGGGACTGTGCGTGGGCCTACGCGAATGTGGAGGATGACTGTGCCAATGGTCGTGGCGGTGGTGTCGTTAAAAGAGCGTAAGATCGCGTCAGTTTTAGAGACGCAGTTTTTGGGAAGAGCCAGCTAATCAAAGGCGTGGGTAGAGATTATGTTGATGCTAGCGCTGCCGTTGATCATAATGCATTTGATGCGCGTCCGATCGACGTAGGCAGTGATGAAGAGGGCGGCGTCCTGATCTTTCGTGTTAGATGTGGGAATCTCAGAATCGCTGAATGTGATGGAGTTGACAGGAGATAAAGAATGGACGAGGGTAGTGAGTGGTTGGGGGTCCTCGGGTTGGACCTCCGCTGCCTGCAAGGCTTGGATAAGGGCTTGACGGTGCTGAGGCGAAGTTTGGATAAGGTCGTAAAGAGACATCTTCACTGGTGTTTGGTGAAGCTGCTTCAGCATGGAGTTGTGAATTGGTCCAGAAGAGGAAGATGAAGAAGGTTGGGACGCACCAAGGATAGAAATTTTAGGCTTGGGCGCAAGGGGTGGCTTGACGAAGGGATAGGTCCAAGGAATGGCAGCTTTTGCTTTGGCCTTGTCCTGCTGCGACCTAGTGGTTATACGGATGGCATTGATTTCGAAAATGGGAGGCGAAGAAGGGGTCATGTTTTGCTGGTGAGATGTTGACGTGTTTGAAGAAGTTGGATAGGAAGGAGTCGGGGTCTGGTCAAGAGTGTCCTCAAGGAGAAGAGTGTCCTTCTCCATATGGCGGTGGATGACGGCCTTGAGGGCACAGCAAGTCTCGGTGTCGTGTCCTGGTGTACGATGATATAAGAAAATTTTCGTATCGTCGAACCAGGAGGGCTTGGACCCGAGAGGTTGGAAAGGCTTGATGGGCGGAAGGGTTATGTCGGAAGTCTAGAGAAGTCGGCGTAATATTGACGAGTATGAGCCCAATAGAGGGTCCGTGCTATTTGATATGCGCGAGGTTGGTGACTTTTGCTTAGGCGAGGTTAGAAGAGGTTTCCGTACCACCTTATGGGTTGATGGCGCGGTGACAGATGGAGATGGCTCTAGCCTGGTGATTGAGAACGCCTTTTTAGGAGAGGGACGACTGGAGGTAGGCAGAGGAAGCAAAGGAGGCAACGAGTTTTGGTTGAAGCTCGGAGTGGGAAGGATGTTAGCCAAGGTCGAAGGATGGGGGCCCAAAATAGATGGCAACAGTGACGGAGAAGGAGGCGTTCGTTTCTGTGGTCTAGCAGTCTTTTTTGACTTGGTTGGAAGAGTACTGCTGGTCGAGGTCTGGCCTAGGTCCACCTTCACTTGTGGGTGAGTGAGGGTGGAGACAGGACGAACGCCAAATGACTTGATGGGTTTGGACGAGATAGACGCAGGCTTTGGTTTGGACGGATTTGGTTGAGGTTTGAGGGTCTGGTCTTTGTCAAGAGTCTGACGAGATTCTGCCTTGGGAGGATTAGCGGCATGTGATGAGAGGGCACGGGCATGTTGAAGGGTTTTAAGACGCTCCCACAACACCTGAGGCGTCACTTTCTGTGGAGGGAGAAGTTCAATCTTCTCCACTAACCGGGAAAATGGCTGAGAGGAAGATGTTGATGGTTGCGAGGTTAAAGACGAGACGGGTGCAGGGTATGGTGAAGTCATGATAGATTTAGATGAGGATGAAGGAGGGACAGGTTCTTCCCTGGGTGGAGAAGAAACCAGGGAGCGAGGCTCCTCCAGCGGGGAAAGGGCAGGGATGATGGGGCCCCCCACTTGCAGCTGAGGGGTAAGAAGGGTCAGGTCCTCCATAGGCAATAGAACGGGGGATGGCGAGACCGGAGGTGCAGGTAAGGCTGAGGCATCCTCCAAGATGAGAGAGGTCAATGGAGAACTAGCCGGGGAGAGAGGTTCATCCACATGTGATGGACTGATTGATGGACTAACCTCAAGAGGTTGATTGGGGATGAAAGGGGAGACCGTATTGACTGTTCGAACGTTGTGCTCATGATTGTCGTCAATTAAGGTCTGGACGCTGTTCTGAGTTGGCGGATGATTGGGAAAAGGTTGTTTGAAGATGTCGATGGCCTGATTAGGGGGTGCATTTGGATTGTCTAAGATGAGATCCCCCCTTTCGATCATGTCTTGTATTATGTTCTTAAAGGTTTTGCAGTTCTCCGTGTCATGGCCCTTAACACGATGGAAGCTGCAGAAGTCATGCTCCCTATACCACGCGGGGATGGCGTGTGAGGGATCGAATTGCGGTGGAGGTCGGGCTTGAGGGAGATTGAGGGCCCCCTGCTTGAGAAGCTTTTCCAGCACAGACGCATATGATTCTCTGAGAGGAGTATATCGTCGCTGCATGTATCTTTGCTGGAATTGCCGAGTAGCGCTCTGAGATGTAGAGGGCTCAGGCTGATTGGTCGAAGAAGATGAAGGTCTGACAACCACGGCATTAGCTGAAGCCTTGGATTTAGAATTGGATGATGATGGCTTGGCAGAGGAAGAGTCATTGGCCTTAGAATTGGGATTCTTATTCCACAACTTGACTTTGTTCTCCTCGATGGCACGCAACTCTAGTTTGCGGGCCATCGTGAAGGCCTCGTCAAAAGTGCGGAAGGTTTGAACCCTCAGGGTGGAAGAGATATGTCGGGCACAGGCTTGAGAAAAGAGTTCAATAAGCTCAGCCTGGGGCAAGGAAAAGGAGAGTTGGTTGATAAGGCCTCTCCATCGAGCAACGAAGTCGGCTATGGACTCATCCTCGAATTGCCGAATAGAATAGAGGTCCGTGATTGAGACTTTCTTGGTTATGTTGATAGAAAAGTGATCGAGGAATAGCTGAGCCAATTGCGTGAATGAGAAGAGAGAATGGCTAGGAAGGGAGCTATACCAGTCAAGTGCAGCACCCGAGAGAGACATAGGAAAGGTGCGTAAGAGTAACGCATCGTCATGGCCAATGAGGTAGCAGGCGTGTCTGAATGCCCGCAAGTGTTGTTGGAGGTCTTCCTTGTTTTGAAAGCGAGAAAACTTCGGAAGCTCCCACTGGCTAGGATATGGTCTGATTGGGATGGAAGGATGAATGGGCTCGTTACAGATCTGCTCGTATGAAAGAGTGTTGCGCGAGCCGGAAACAGAGGTCTCAAGACTGGTCATCTTGTCCATCAGCATCTTGATGATGTCTGCCGACGGATTGACGGGTTGCACGCCCCCTAAGTTGTAGGGCGCTTGGAAGAGGTTAGAGGAGGCGAGCGACATAGTCGGTTGTAGAATGTACGGATGACTAATCGCAGGGGCAGAGGTGGAGGCTAAAGGTGGTTGGTTAGAAGACATAGCTGGGCCCGTTGTTGCCATGAGAGGTTGGACTGTGGTAACGGGGGCCAAGGGGTAGGAAGCCACCCTGGTGTTGATAGGGGCCAGGGTAGGCGGGATAGAGACAACAAGGTTTTGAAATGGAGTGGATAGCAGTTGAGCGGGTTGAGGTTGACAAGAGGCCGAAACCCCGGTGGAAGTGGGCCCAATGATAGAGGGGGAGGCCACACCTGGGAGATTGGTCAAAGTCTGGTCAGTGGTCAAAGCGATGGCTTGGGTGTCTGAAGGTTGAACCACGGATGCTGTCGATACAGCCGTAGTCGCGACAAGGGAGGTTGGCATTCCATAGATTGGATTGCCCAAGGAGTCTCGCGTTCGGCTATGCGCGAGATAATGTTGCAAGGCCTTGACGTTGAGGTCCAAGAATCGCTCGAAGTCTTGGTCCCCTTCTTGGACAATGGGAGTCTGCGGCGGGGTTGGACGAACGGGAGTTCTTTCGGTCTCCGAGTTGAACTCCATTGTAGGCTTGGTCACGGACGGGGTGGACGGAAGTGGTTGACGGCTAGCGTGGTTGACAAGAGCTTTGGCTTTGGCTTCGGGTCAAAACCATGCAAGGCAAAGAAGGTTCAAGTCTCAGGAACTGTGTTGCTCAGTTCCAGAAAACCAGGATGGAGTTTTTGACAGAGAAAAGACAGGCTTCAGGTTGCTGGTTTTGAAAAAAAAAAAAAAAGGACAGTGACAGAGACCGACGTCGGTTTAAAAACTGATGTCGGTAGGAAATGAGGCCGGCGTCGGTCAGATAACCGATGCTGGTAACAGATGAAGCCGACGTCGGTAGCAGAACCGATGCCGGTGACAGGGGAAGCCGACGTCGGTGGCAGAACCGATGTCGGTCACTGTGTTTTCCAGAGAGCCAAAAGGTTCTTGGAAAAACAAAGAAGAAAGCATCCTCACACACTCAAACAAACAGATGAGAAGAAGAAAACAGAGAAAGACAGACAAGCCTAAGCGATAAATCCTAGGAATTAACCTTAGAAACTTGTGGCTTATGCCTTAGATGAATGTTCGGGGAGATTGGCTGAAAAATGGGTCCTAAAAGAAGGCAGTCTAAAGATGGTTTTGGGTGTTGTTTTAGGTGCTCAAAGATCTGTGTTAGGGTCTGGTACGTGGCCTGGTGCTAAGGAGCAAGCTCCCCTCACTTCACGATTCCAATGGTTAGCTGGTCTCGCTTAGCCAAGATATACCTCGCCTAGAGTTTATCCTCCGCCAGAGAACGGAGTGGGCTTCCCCCTTGGTGATGAAATCCAAGTAGGGTCACCGGGACGGGTAAGGTATCCGCTGGGTGATGAAATCCCAGTCGGGCCTTGTCTCAGGTATGTTTTATGTGTGTTTTAGTGCATGTGATTCGGTAGTGTAACATCAAGTGTCTAGATTTATTCAATATGCGCCTAAGTTACTAGATGTGGACTAATGCAAGCACAAGCAGAAATGAAAGTGCAATATGTTTTAATGCCCAAGTCGAAATGTGATATTGTTATGAAGACAAGATGGAGAAAGGGACGAGAGTATGATATTTAGACTAGTCTAGAATGCAAAGAAGAAAGATTCGTTTTAGTCCTTGCTTATAGTGTCATTTGGAATAGAAGAAAGAGATAAGAGAGAAGGAGCCTAAATGCACCTAAATGAATGAAAGAAGAAAAAAGAACCCAGGAGGAACCTAGGGTCCCACCGGGCGTGCCAGAGATGTTTCTACCTCAAATTTCGCTTTTCAGACTAAAAAGAAAGAAACTAAAAGAAAGTAATGGACAAGGCTTGGAAGTACCTGGACTAAAGATTGCGCACCGTAAATCCAGACGTTTGTGAGCACTCCTCTTTGGCTGTGGAGGAATGACACCTGCAAGAAAAAAAGGAAGCTAGGACAAGAAAAACGTTAGACAGATAGGCAGTGGGTTGCCAAGCAAAAGGCTTGTTCCCAGAAGTGTAAAAACTTCCTTAAGGGAGGTCAACCCACTGCTTTAATGAGATAAGTGACTGATAAAAGATAGAATGCCAGAATACAGAAATGACAAAGAAAGTAGAAAGGAAAGAAGTAAACAAAATGATTACCTGAAAGAGCTGTTGGGCTGAAGACAGTCGCCGAGGTCGGAAATGTCGCCAGCGTCGGTTATCTGATCTGCCGGCGTCGGCTATCCTGCCGACGTCGGTTGGGGAAGTGACCGGCGTCGGTCGGAGTTGTGGCCTATAGTCGGGTCTGGGTTGCTTGCTGGACTGTGGACGGGTCTGAGACTGAACGGGGACAAGTTTGGATGGATTGGGGAGTGGCCTGGTTCGGGTTGAGTACCTGTTACAAGGTCTTTTTGGCAGAGGGGTGAGGAAGTTGAAAGAGACACAGAGGATAGGGAAGAGGAGGATTCACAGAGGATGGGGCCTGAGAAGGCTTTGCAGCCTCTCAAGGGGGAAGGACAGAGGGAGCAAAAGACAATAGAATATAGATGAATGAATACAATGAAATAACAAACCCAGACTAGCTTACCTTTAGCTTACTGAATGAAGAGAGAAGAAGATGTTGCTGGAGCCATAGAAGAGTTGCTGCAAGGAGAAGATGCTGATCCAGGGCCTTTTCACCTGTTGCTGCTATTGCACGAGGTCAAGACAGAGGAGAGATCAAAGCCAAAGCGTCAAGAGAATCCATTTTCGAGCTCGAGAGTCCAGGGGGTGCAACGGATGCAGAAGGGGATAATGAAGGCTGCCGACGCCGGCAGTTTCACCGACGTCGGCCGAAGGGTCGCCGACGTCGGCGGTCGCAGGATGGGCACAGAGGCTAAAAATAGCCTCTGCCCACTCTTGCACGCCGCCGAGCGAGGGGTCATGGGCAGAACGGTCATGAGGATGCCAAAATGGACGAGGGGGGATATAATGGTGAGATTTGGCCTAATAAATGCTAGGGGGAAGGTGGAGGGATTCAAGGGAGGATCCAAGGTGGCAAGGGTAGGGTGGAAAGGGGGCCTAATTTAATTAAAAATAGATGTTAATTTCTAATTAATAAGCCCTAGGTGGGTTAGGGACCAAGGAGGACTAGGTGGGAAAAAGGGCCAAGGGGGAGAACCAAGGTGCAGACACGTTTGCGGTGTCTACACAAGGCTTTGTGTATTAAAATTGGAGTCTATGCATTCATTCACGATTTTTTATGATTTAATGGGGTATATCATAGTCACATAAGTGTTTAGGAGCCTACACCATGTATCTACTTTTTTTGAGCATCTTCAACATGAGACCTAAGACTCATTAATGCTCACTTATAGGTCTGCAGACCTGTGGGTGACTAAAACACCTTAAAAAACTTGTTTGATAATAAATTTTGACCATATTATCACTAATTTGGGCTTCCAAATTGTTAAATTTTATCTTCACAAACTATCAATTAGATTTTCATAACTATTTAGGGCCAGGTTTAGCAATGAGGCTTGCACCTTGCCACCACTTGAGGATCATATACAAAGGATAAATTTTCAAGGGGAGAGCACATGAATCATTTAAGAGTGAGAATTTTTCAATTAATAATGAGGAACTTGTAAAATTTTGATAATTTCAACACTTCAAACCAACCAAAAACATTTGCAGCTGGGGTGGTATGTTCCATATGCTTGAGACACTATTTTCCTTGATGAAGGCAACTCATGAGGTTGAGTTGATTGATGAAACTAACATTAAAATGACTCATTTTATCTCTAAAAACATCTCAAAAAATCCATTATTCTCCATCTAACTTTGAAGTGAAAAAATGTGAGGAAAACTAGACCTTGCTTGAATGAATAAGACATAGTGACCTCCTTGTAGTCTTAACAATTATTCATAAAGGAGAGGAGATGAATCTAAAAACCAATGCCAAAAAATTGAATCTTAATAGGACCCCCTCCTATATAAAAAATATCAGCCTCTAACTTTCTCTCTCCTAGCCATACCATGCATTTGAAATTTGGCTTTATGAACTTGTGAAGGGAGTGATAAAGGAGAGAGAGAGAGTTATTTGAATCTTTGAGACCTAAAAATTCATTACAAGCATGAATATGATTTTTATAAGTTAAAGATACTCCTATAAACCATTTTCACCTTTAAATAGATCTCCCAAGTCTATACAAGTGCCTATAATTTCCTACAAAGGAGTATTTCTCTTAATTTAGATATTAAACTTCAAGGTTCCTCTAACCTTGACTATTATTTGACCCTTATCTAACATAAAGTACATTATGGTACTTATTTAAATTCTTGTCTTTGAGAATAGGACACACAATTCATTTATTTTGGCCTAGAAATGTGACTTAAGAATTTTTGGATGTATAACAACATTATAAAATGTTAATGTATAAAAATATGACTTTCAATATATATAAAAAACCTTATATAAGGATTCATCCAAATGTTGAACCTTTACCACCATGACAAACAAATTGACTTATGAATGACTCTTAAGACTATACAAGTACATAAGAGACCCAACCTTAATCAATGCTAAACAAGGATGTGTTTAATCACTTTGAAGACATTATAAGACCATTACAAGACCATAAAAATATATACAAACTTGAATAAGTCTATGAAAAAGTTTCAACCTATAGGGGTTGACCATTTTGACTTGGGGGTCACAATTTGTCAATAGTTTCTGAACCCATCTATATATTTCCTTCTCCTTTTGTATTTACTTGTTTTGGTGAATTCGGTCAAGAATATTGAAGAGTAAAATTAGACAATTTTTCTTTATAATTTCAAAAACATTAGCACAAAATTTTACTACATCTGATTTTGAAATGACCTTAAATAGTATAGAATCCATAAAGTTGCATATAACATATTTGGCCCTAAAAGACATAATTTTCAATCACAAAGGCACAATGCCAATTTTATGCTAGGTAAATTAATTGATTAAATAGTAGGCATTATTTATATGCTTGTAGATTCATAATTCTAGATTTCACACACATAAAAGCATAGGTCTACACAGTTTGGATCCACTTCCAAAATTTATAATTGATCACCAGGTGTGACTATACCATCAATTTTATTTCTCATATTTTTCATTTTGAGTCAAATAAATGTTAATTATTCTTGTTTACAATTTTTAGCCACTAGGGTAGATTTGAATTCTTGTTTTGAATAGTTTAATTGTAGATATATCTTATGCAAAAAATTTACACATTTTATTAGTGCCATTATACCCTAGTTTCAATATTTTTTAAAATAAATTAGTGAACCCCTTTGTTATTTAAATGTTACTACCTTTTAGGGTTTCCCTCTAGGGTTTCATTGCTGATTTTTTGAGTTTGATTTGGATTCTAGTATATATAATTAAATCAAACCATATATTTCATTTTAATCTAGATTTATATCTACTTTTGTGTGTGCCATTTATTATTTATATTAATGTCTTAAAATATCAAAATGGATTTTAGTGTTTTATTTGTTAGATAATATATTGAAGAATCTGAATGTTTCAAATGATGAAAGGATTAATAAATGTATTTTACAATTTATTAGAGCACATTTTATTTCAAATCCTAATATTTTTGATGAAATGATAAATATGGATAAAGAAGTGAATAATGTAATTAATTCTTATGTAGACATTCTTAGATGATATGTTTGCATTCCTACATATTCTATGCTTTGTGTTGAGTGTTTGACTCCTACTCCCATGAAAAATAGTGTTCATGTGGATACTATCAATGGTAAGATTCAACCTTTGAATAAACCTATTAAGGTTTTCACCTTAATTATTTACCCTATTTTTTTAGATGTCTTATATGGGATTGACTATAAACTATTTTACTATAATTCATGTCATGTAGCATCATTCATGTCATGTGCAAATTTTTGTATTCTATTACTTTTTGTTTTACCTTTATTTATATTTAATTTTCATAATTGATGGAAAAAACTATTTAATTTTTATTCTTCAATATTCTTGACCTAACTTTTCATAAGATGTTAGAGAAAAGAGAAGGGATGATGTAGTTGGATTGCACAACCAAAATGGCATTACTATTATGTATCTACATGCCACATATTTCATGTGTAGTGTGATTATATAATTGAGAGAAGAAGATATACATTATATCCCTAAGTTTGAGATGAAACTAAATTCACATTTTCATAGGCCACTTTTGGTATAAGATACGATGTAAGTCCTTGAGCAAAGATGAATCAATGTGGGTTTTGCTTCGACTAGAAAATTAATAACTAGTATTAGATTGGAAACTTATATGGAGCCTTTGAAACCTCAATAAAACCTCTTATGAGTGATGTTTGGCTATTAAATTTCTTATATATGACTTATATATATATATATATATATATAATTCTTATGGTTTGAATTAAATATCTATTGGTGCATAAAATATAACAAAAGAAAAGGGAAAAAACTGACAAATGAATCCAAACACTAAAAAGATGTGACCAAGGGAATAGATGCCCAAAAAATAAAGAATAAAATATCATCTGATCTTTTTTATTGTTCCATATGAATAAATTAACATTGACATAGTGAGGAGAGAGAAAAAAATCTCATGATCACAATGGAAACATGACAAAATAATATACAAAAGAAAAGGAAACCATGGGATCACACAAAGAAGAAGAATAAAGATAAAAAAGTGTATGTAATTCCCCAATTCAAGGAGATGATTGATATGCAAAAAATAGTGCCAAACACACATAATTAAGAGGGATTGTACTAAATTAAGTGTCTACATAATTCCCTGAGTTTGATGTGAATATATGAAGATGTATGCATGCATGCAAATGTAGAATAATACTTAATTGAAGAACTTACCTTGACATATCATAGTGAGAGGAGGAGAAAGATATTATATCACACATCCATCCACACCTTTTTCATTTTATAAGATTTAGTTTTCATGTCTACTATGGCCATTTTTGAAAAATTAATCAATGTAATACATGTTCCTTGTATTGAATTTAAAATTACAAAGAGTGTAGGAATGAATACCCTTGCTTTATGTTGCAATGTGAAAAAATGTCCCTATTCTAATTGGATTTTTTTTTGACAAGTGTTTGACATTATTTTATGTTGTATTGGATTAATGATCTAAATAAGTATAAAACTATGAATATTTAATAATATGAAGTACATTTGAATTATGCATATCTAAATGTAAATGCAATAATTTGATTACACTTTACTATTTATAGAAATGACTAAGAAAATAGGCTACTTATCTTGTTACTTTTATATTTGGGTCTAATACTATATGTAGGTGGATGAAGGATTGAAACTAGATTTGGACTTGCTTAAATATAGAAACTATCTTTTTGGACCTTCCTAAATGGATCTACTAGTAGTTAGATGCTCTAGTAATTGAAGGCATATGATCCCTAAAAAATGTGTCTATAAGATGTACTGAATTGTTTCATCATTGATATTTTCACTTGATTATAAATAATTTTTATATGTCTTATTATAAGCTCACTGTTATGTGAAAGTCCATAATTTTTTCTCATTCACATTGAAACCCTAGCTCCTCTTTAATCACTAGATTTAATTATAAAAATATTTTAGACAAGATAGGTTGAGTTAACCCCATGCACACCCCAATGAGTGGTTGAGCATTGCCTACATTCCAAAACTCCAAAAAGGGATCAAAGCACACATAGTTCTCCCACTTAGGTGTATGTGTGCAATAGTAATCCAATAGTATGGATGCAATCTATGACCTAAATTTGAACATGGTAATATGAAAACTT
Organism: Torreya grandis; assembly: GCA_037957365.1. Lineage (NCBI taxonomy): Eukaryota > Viridiplantae > Streptophyta > Pinopsida > Cupressales > Taxaceae > Torreya > Torreya grandis. Next base: position 1,918,163 of record JARHVA010001795.1, read on the forward strand.
GACTTTGATTTAGGTTATTCAAAATTGGATACGACCTACTCTTTTGAGGGGTTTTTGGTTTGGAGGCTTTAGGGTTCTTCTTGATGTACATATATATTCCTTAATATAATAGTGATTTTGATAGCGAGTAATAGATATTAGGCATAGTGAGTCTAAATAGGTGAATGTTTGGGTAGCTTGTTTTACCATTAACATGTGAAACATATGGGTCAACCCATAATAAATATTAAAATTAAGGAAAATGACCATTACAAGACACATGGATGGATTTGATACTTGTGGATAAATAAGATAGATAGATTCATTTGACTGTAATTGGAGGCATCTGAGGAACATGAATAATGATCTAAAGATTAGGATACAATTTAATTAGGATAGTAAAGCAAATTAGGCACAAATATGGGATTCATTTAGGTGACTAATATCAAATTAGGAAATCTAGGTCCATAGATAGATGAATGGTTGAGAAGGAATGTGGATAAGAGTCATATATCTACATACAAGTTATGTGTGGTAATTATAGATCAAGATTGACATTATCAAGTGTAGGATACCATATTTATGTGTTTAAAATCCCCCCCCTTTTATTATGGTATTGAAAATGCTAGAGAAAAAGGATAAAGAGATTACATACCTTAATGTAACTATACTTTATCTTTGGGAGAAGGTTTTGAGTGTGAAACTTATTTCATGTAAACCTCCAATAAAAAATACAACAATCAATAAACATACATGATATGAAATATGAAGTAAATTATATTAATTAAACATTTGAAATTTGAAGAGGAAGTAAGGAATACACATGTAAGTGAGTGAACCACACTGGTCTCTTAATTAATTGAGACTAGGGTGATTATGCCCCAAAGTGCTATTATGTAAAACCATGGGTTGGGAAGATAAATTACCCAACCCTTATTTAGATGATATTAAACCTATAATAGGTTTAAGATGATAAAGGTGGAACCTTGAAATAAGTTTGTAAAAAAAGGTAGAGCCCCATACAAGGCTCATACGTAAAGGTTGAGCCCCATACTGAGCTCATATGTAAATATGAATAGATCAAATCAACCATTGCAGATAGGTTTTATATTTATAATGTTACATTTTTTTCCTTCATTACCATCATGAAAATATAAAATTTCATGCATGAAAAACATCCATGCCCCATAATCTAATCCAACCATACCAATTTGATATATAATGCCATAAATATACATGTCATTCTACAACCAATGTGATAAATATGATAACTTGTTCCATATGATCAATTTGAAAATTATGCTCATCTAATATTTGTAACATGTCACTTATGTACCTATAATTTTTTTACATATGCTCCCAAATCATCTTAATCTTAATCATATAAATCATGTTATCTGTGCCAAAATCTGAATTATATGAATATGGAGGCTTAAATATCTATGACAAGCCCACTAATATGCCCCTTATTGAGGTGAATGATGCAACCTATGAATTATTCATCTCAAAAGAAAAGATTTATATGCAACATGTTATATAGAAAGTTGTCAGCATGTACAAAATTTTCTAACATGAGGAGAATATGCCATCATCACATGATTATATTTTTAAAACATATATAAAACATGTATCCTAAGACATATAAGTGTCATGTCAATATAGATATAGTGATTATGGATGTAGTAGTATTCATCAAAAATATTAAAACTGAATAATAAACCATGAAGGAAGATGCATGATATAGATAATAATAACACACATATGTATAAATATGCTTGATATAAATCATGACGCCACAAGCTTAACATATAATTCTATATGTATCCACATATATGCACATAAGGTCATGTCCATGGCACATAAAATAAAATCACACACAATAAAAATCAATTTCATGAAGAAGAAGAGTCATATATGGTGCTCTCAAATAACACATAGTGTCACATAAGACAAAAATCACACATAATAAACAATCAATGTCATACATTAAACAACCAATGCCATATAATGGGAAATCAATCTCATACAAGGCAAGAGACACATACAATGTAATACACACTAAAGGATCACACCAAGAAAATTCATTATTAAATTCATATGAATACATGTATGAATGGATCATGCAAAGGTCACACACTAGGTATACACCACAACACGCAATAACGAAAATAGGTATATAATAATTAAAGATAGTCTACACTATAAACATATGCAAATCATAAATCAGGTCTAAAAATTAGCCATAATATATAAATATGAAACCCTAAGGAAAAATGAATAAACCCTAATGGAAAACCTAGGGTTTGACATGCTCAAAATAATGTTTGGGTTCACCAATATGGATTAATGATCTAAACAAGTGTAAAACTATGAATATTCATATTGTATAAAGTATATCTAAATTACATATATATGAATGTAAAATTAGATGTATAATTATTATTGTCACTTTGAGTTTCACCCTTTGAGGAAGTGTTGCAGGTCTCCTCACCCAATTGACACAATAGGAACTCTCTAAGGCTATGGGTGGCCTATGATTAGAGAGAACCTCTAGAGAGGGATGGCCCAATTGATGCTACACCTAATACTAACACTACACCTACATAAATTGAAATGAAAAAAGAAAGAAAAATCTGAAAACATTAGAATAAAAAGGTGATGTACCAAATATTAGTCTCCTCCACTTGCCTATGACTGCACTATGAAATGAAATAAGACTAAAATATGATTATACAACTAAAGAATAAATCTCCTAAAAAAATTATGTCAATATGAAAGCTATGGTCAATATAATAACCAAGAGGGATTATCAAGAGGTCTGATAGAAGACACTCATGAAGATTTTCCACACTTAGCCTTATAAAACCATTTGACAAAATGCATATGACCTGAAAGAAGACTACCTAGTTGAAAAGATGCGAGAATGGAAAGGATAAATGAGAGGAAGTTAATTATACTATCACTAACATTCAACACATAATCCATCAAAAAACACTAAATGCAAGATTGAGAAGGCATATATCAACTTAAATTCACTCCAAAGGTAATGAATAAGTGTTAAGTTGAGTAGGTATTCACCATACTAAATTGGAGGATCTTTGTACAATCTATCAAGGAAAAATATATAGAATAATTAATGAGAAAGAATGAGAAGAGACTAAGAATATTATGAATGCTACCATAATCCTTTTTTTAGTTACAAAATAGAAGTATCCATAAATAAAGCATGCAAAGAAGTGTTGTCATCTTATTCTCAACATATTAGGCCAAGTGTTAGTGAAGTATCAAAAATGGATGACATATAAGCTCATCATGGCTGACTTGATTCTTCTTGAATCAGACTTTCTTATCTTGGAGTTACAAGTCTACTTCTTAAAGGGCAATTATAATTTGTTGCCTTGACACATGACATACTTGACCTCCTTGGCATATTTATAGGCCATCCTTAGATCTTGAAATGAATTTTATATGTTGGTGAGAATGAAACTTAGGAATTGTACTTCCTCATACTATGATCTTTACCATTAGAACACACAACTTCTTGTCAAAGTTTGTTTAATCTAAAAGAATGTGATGAAGACAAAGCTTATTTCTCAAACACGATCTAATTTTTGCTTGAAGATTGTCATAATAATCTTGTAAATTCCATGTAGGTATTTTATAATATCACACCATATCTATCTAAGATTATAAATAATATTTAAAAGAGTCTTCACATCTTACTAACAATAGGTTTGAAGAGGGCTGTAAGTATTCATAAAATAGAAGCTCCATGTAGGCTTGAGAACTGTATTGAGACCTTATCCATGTTCCATGATTTCAACACTAAGGTTTCAAGTGTTTTAGGTCTTCTTATGAGTCTTCAAGAGCCTACATTGATTTCATTAAGTGTCTTGTTCCCATGGACAACCTTGAAAAGGTCTACAAACTAAACTCTCTACTTAGAAATAAGGAAAAATCTTCATCCAAACATATTATTTGCTTGAAACCTTATCTTAAAACCATAGAAATATATGAAATGGATTGTATAAAATAATTAATTTTTTTCAAAGATATAAAATCTTCTTAAAATGGTTAATAAGCTTCTTCATAGCCAAAAACATGAACTTAAGCCTTAAAAGTGTAGTTTTATGCCATTTCCCTATGTTTTCACTCCACAGTGCCAAGATTATGGCTCTAATAGGTGATCATGAGGTGTGTAAAAATTATTAAAGGGTTCTCAAGTAATTTAAAGTGAATTATAATCATTTAAATAAGCATTATTAGTCCTTGAGTTCCTTGAGGGCAAAAATGCAGTTCTAGGTCTCTATCTTGTTAATGATTGTTCATAAAGTTGATCCCACAAATGAACTAAAAAATGACATAAATTTGGAGTAGAAAAAAAATTATAAGAATACCATAATTTAATTTGGATCCATTCATCTACTCAATAAACTTCCCATGTGAGAAAGTTTACCTTCTCAAGAATTATAGGCCTATAGTGTGCATTCAAGAGGATTGTTTGAGTAAAAAGTCTTTTTTCATGTTTTTTTTTTGGTTTGAAATGATTATTATAGGATTTTTAATTGTTATATAAAGTATATATACCTATCTCCAATAATTTTAATTCTTTAAAGGTCTTAAAACTTATTTTAACCCATAGCTGGGGTTTTTTGAATCTTGATGGTTAAGGGGTTTTGACCCTAACTATTATCTTTTGATGTTTTCTATTAATCTCAAGGCATAAAATAACTATATATGCCTTATTATATATTTTACACATATTTCATAGCCTTACAACCCTTAAAATCAACATAAAAATGCATATTCTATCTACATTTACTATGCATAGTCATATAGGTGTGCATTTCATGTTTAAAACCATTTCAAACCTGATCTTTGAATTGAAACCTATGTCTCTTATAACCTTGGATGATCTTGGTGTCAACATGGATTTTAATTAGACTTGTTTTATAACTTTTCATAATGATAAAAACATAGGATTTCCAAGAACTCTTCATATTTGTGTAAAATTGTACTTGTAACATTGATCTTGATTTCCCCTCACTTGATTACAACCTATTTTGGAGGAGATTAGTGTAGGAGAGGAATTTTTTAGACTTGTTTAAGGTTTATTTACTAGGATGAAAATCCCAAACATGTACTAGAGATCTCTCTTCTGGTTACATTTATGTTACTTATCTCTTCACACTAAAATCTTCCCCAAAAATCATAACTTAATGGCTTTCATAGATTGTCACCTACAAATCCTTGGAAAGAAGGATCATAGAGAGTTTTAAAACTTATGGGATGCCCTATAAGGTGTTATATATCAATAAAAATAAAAATAAACCAATCCTTTATTGGTTTCTTAAAGATTTAACTCAATGATAGTGTTGTTATTTTGGGTCTCTATAAGCATGATATGCCTTTTCCAAAAGATCCTGGATCACTTATACAAGTGTTTTAGTATGACAAAAAAAATAAAATTATACCTTAATATAACTTTTATATTAAAAAAACCAAGAAAATATAGTCGATTTTCTCTTTCTATACCTTTCTTAGTGGTCACCTACAGGTAGGCTTGAACACAATCTACTAGCATGCATGCTCAAGTTGTCTTATTTTCATTTTTTACCATAATGGTGCATTTAATAAGTTATATGGGGCTTAATAAGGTTTATTAAAATGTAAAAAACTTACTTCAGATCACCTTCATGCATGGAAACATCTCATAGTACCATAAACTTGACTGTCATGTCAAAAGATTGTAAATCCTGATGTTTCCTATAATATGAGTCTAGTCTAAAGGTTTCATGTTTTGAATTTGGATTTGGAGGGGTATTTATCAATGTATATGATTATTATCAACCATTTTATTTAATTCATCAATTTCAAACATACTATTATGAGAAGAAAACCAAGGAGTTGGGGTTTTATAGGTTTTTAGTGGTAATAAACTTCTTAACAATGATTCATAAAGCATAAGCGCATAAACCCTAAAATTATTCCATGGATTTTAATGTAATATGGGTGGTAAAAATACCATGATATTATTTTTATTATTTATTCTCCTCATTCATGAAACGTCATGAAAATGACTCTCCTTGATTTTCAAGTGACCCGATGGAAATATCAAGTATTTTTATGCCTTGTTTGGACCTGTGAACTCTACCTAGAGGAGATTGTGGATAATCTATGTCACTTTATGTCATTTTTATATTATTTTAAAATTCTCTTATTCACTATGAAAACCTATAAATCTCTCCAAAACATGCCTTTTTTTTGCCATGAAACTAGTCCATTGGGAGCACAACCTACTATAACTATATACCAAACATCAAATGGAGCTCTTATTGACTATGAAATGATGATGGTAATGTACAAGAATATATTATATCTCCTTTCCTTCCATTATGATATATTTTGATTTGAAACAATGAACAAAGAGGTTTCAAAAGTTAGTTAATGTTAACAATTGATGTAATTACCCTCTTGGCAGGGTGTATAGACATAATGGAGTACAATATGAATTTCATTAAATTCCAAATGACTCAAATTGATCCCTTTGATATCTATGCATGGTAATAACTCCTCACACTTGATTTTATCCTCATGGGGTTACATTATAACATTGTAACAAGTAATAAAAGACAAGACAAATGAAACCTTAATATCTCCAAAAATGCTTTAAATTTTCCAAAGTGATTGAAAAGATAATGTTACTACTTCACTATCTTTATTTCTAATCCACTTATGCACTATTTATCCCCATGCTTCTTATATGATCACCACATATGTTTATTACTCCATAGATCACCTATGCTTTAAATTTCACAAACTAACCAAAGTTACCTTAAACTTTGCTAAACTACATTGTAAAAGACCTAATTTAGACTTATCTATAAGGTAAAATGATGCAATGGTCAAGTTTGGATGGTAGGGGTTGAATTTTTGTCTAGGAATATAAAATTTTAAATTTTTTGATGAATCATAGGGGTTGATTATCTTGATAAACAATTGGATCAGTAGCCTATGATGACTCTTTATTGGGCTATGGAGTCATTGAACATTGATCAACAAACCTGATTTGGGCCTTAAAAATTGACTGCAAACCTTTAGAAAAGTTGAGACATCTAAAAATACCTAACTAAACACACAAAAAATAGGAAACAAACACACCTATTCCATGAAGCACTTAGGGAAAAGAGAACTAATAAAAAACCAAACAAACATGTGATAAAAGCACTTGGGGAAGGCAAAAGACCAAACTACTATGTACAAGATAAGAATACCTCTAATACACCTAGATCAAAGAAAATATATCTTAGGTCTTCTCCACATGGTTGATAGAGATGAAGAACAAGTTATTGTTTTTACATTGTTCTTATTGGATTAGATCCTTTTCTGCTTATCAATATCCTTGTTTTGCATTCAAGTGGGTCAGATAAACCAAACATATCTCTTATATAAATAAACTCCTTTTGTGGTTCAATGCTCACCTCATGTTTCTCTTCATCATTAAGAAATATCTCTAATGTGATCACATTATGATTCATAAGAATAATTTCAAATTCATCCTCTAATGGCTCACTAGAACATTGTCCTTGGCCTTTTATGATATCTTGAGAAATGTCATCTTGTTTTTAAAATACTGTAAGTTATTCAAGCTCTTCAAGGAGTTTTAAATATTTCTCCCTAGCCTCATCAGGGTATTTTTGAGATATTCTTTGATCAAATAATCCTTAGTTATGTTATCTAATCTTGACAACCACCCTATAAACATATTCATAAGGATATATAGGCCTACAAAGAGTCTCAATATCTTGAATGAGCTCAAGGTATTGTTGCCACTCTTCATTGGGGTCTCTTCTAGATATGCTTTGATCATTGTCATTCTCTTCAAGGTCTACAACTTGATCAAGGAGTTTATAGCCAATATTGAGAACATCAAACAAGTCAATATCAAGTGAAATTGATGCTAGTATGGAATGTTTGAAGTACTTCCCTTCTTAGCCTTATCTAGATTATAGTCTCCTTGTAAAAGCACATAACCTAATTTTAGGACCTCAAATAATTCTTATAGTTTCCTTTTAATTATTTATGGCTCATTTAGACCATATTTTGGTTTCATGTGAGATGTTATAGAGGTTTTTTCCATCAAAAATAGAGAAGTAACTAAAGTCTAAACCTTATTCACTATGTTCTTGAAACTCAAAACAACCATTGGCTGACTCAAATGAATCATTTGGAGCTTCTTCAACTAGTGCAAAAATTCAAGGTGAATATTGTCTCTTTCTTATTATTGTGCTTACAAACTAATTTCAAACTGATCAAGGGGTTATTATTGAAACAAATGATCCTCTTGGATGTTTTATTTACTCTCAAACTCTTCCTCCATCACACTAAGTGGTAGTTCTTCAAACAAGTTAGTATCTTCTTCTTCAAGCTTAACATTCTCATTGTGTTCACTATACTCCATTAGGTCTAAAATAATATGAACTTCCTCATGCAAACATTAACTATTTTGATTAATATTCTCTTGAACATGAAAGCTGATGTCTCTTTCTTCAAAATTTTCCTCTTCTTCATCAATAATATGCCAAATAGTCTAATTTTCTTCCTTTTATCCTAGGTCTAATCTAATGATATAATGAGGGATATCAAAGATGACCTCCTCATCACATTCAATTGAAACACTCTCTTCTTCACCTGGATGATCTTTACTTTCCTTCCATAAAATTGGTCCTCCTTCAAAAAGGGAGATGGTGGGAGGTCAAGAAGGTCCACTTGGTGGAATAGGAATATAGGGTATTATGAGCTTCTCTTGAATTGGATTTGGGTTTGAGGAGGCACTCCTAAGAATTTAAGGTTTAGAAATGACAGTTTCATTCAAGCATTCTTAAAGAGGAGGAAAAGATAATTTTGTTAGGTATGCTTCATTATTCTCTTTCCAATCAACAATCAACCCATCAATTTGTGATATGCTTTGATCTTCATGAATAATCCCAACTAGAAAGGGGGATGAAGGATTTGAAAAAATTGGAAACTTTCTTGGTTTGGCCTCTACCAAATTTTCCTCATGATATTTATGGATCGATGTGTAAAGAGTGGTCCAAAAAGGCTAGCATGAGGTAAAATATTGAGATTATTGAGGGAGAATGGGTCAATTCTACACAAGCATAGTCTCTTTCATATTTTTAGGAGTCCTAAAGCTTGGGTTTTTGAAATAAGTAGACTCATTTAAAGAACCTTATCCAAAACTAGGGATAAGAGGTAAAAATTGAGGTCTAGATTCAATTCTTTATGCTCTCATGAGATGTTGTTGCATTTGCTCTTTTATAACCTAATCGTATCTCTTTCATGAATCTACTTATTATTAGTGGGTATAGGCCTGATATGTAATCTCCATTTGATATATATTACATATTTTTTCCCTATCATCCTCCATACATTTCCTCTTAAAGTCAAGCCTTATCTCCTTAAAATATATTTCAAAATGGTTGGAAGGAACATGGATTTTCCAAGGTTGATTGGAAGCATGAATAGGGGTGGGAGGGGGTAAATGTCATGGGAATAATGATAACTTTCTAGTTTAGGGATACTTGAGGTGAATCCATAAATGTTCTTAGCTTGATATAAAGGTATAAATGATACATTTTCAAAAATTAGAGGATTTTAACATATATCGATTAATGATCTTTAGGTACTTGGACTAGTTAAACCAGTTGTAGATAACTTGGATTCACCATTGGTGTTTGTAGAAATGCCTCCAAAGGCTGATATGTTGAAGTTAAACACAAAAAATTCCTTATTAGATGAAATTATAATACCACCAAGCATGCCAAAAATTGTTATCACTTTGAGTTTCACCCTTTGTGGAGGTGTTTAAGGTCTCCTCACCCAATTGACATAATGGGAACTATGTAAGGTTGTGGGTGGCCTATGATTATAGATACCCACTAGAGAAGGATATATCCCTTGATGTTACACCTAAGACTAACACTACACCTACTCAAATTGTAATGAAAAGGGAAAGATAAATCTAAAAGTGATGGAATAAAAATGTAATGCACTAAATATTAGTCTCCTCCATTTGCCTATGACTTTGTTATGAAATTAAATAAGACTAAAATATGATTACACAACTCAATAATAACTCTCCTAACATAATTTAAATATGAAGGCTATGGTCAATACATCAACCAAGAGGGATGATCAAGAGGTTTAATATATGACACTCATGAACATTTTCCACACTTAGCCTTGTAAAACCATTTAACACACTACATATGACCTGAAAGAAGATTACCTAATTGCAAAGAGGTGAGAATGGAAAGGAAAATTGAGAGGTATTTTAAGATATTATCACTAAAATTCATCACATAATCCATCAAAAAATACTAATTGTAAGCTTGAGAAGGCACATAACAATTTATATTCTCTCCAATGGCAACAAACAAGTGTTAAGTTGAGTAGGGATTCACCATACTAACTTGGAGGATCCTTTTACAATCCATTAAGGGCCAAATATATATAAGAATGAATGAGATAGAAGGGAAAGGGACCTATAATCTCATGAATTCTACCATAGTCCTTTTTACAGTTATAAAGCATAAGTATCCCTCAATAAAGCATGAAAAGAAGTGTTGTCATCTTGTTCTCAATACACTAGGACAAGTTTTGGTGAAGTTCTCAACAAGGGATGGCATAGAAGCTCATCATGCCTGACTTGATTCTTCTTGAAACTAAATCTCTTGTCTTGGAGTTACACGTCCACTTCTTAAAGGGTAATTACAATTTACTACCTTTATATATGTCATACTTGACCTCCTTGGAATATTTGTATTCCATCTATAGATCTTGCAATGCATCTCCCATCTTGATGATAATGAAACTTAAGACTCATAATTATTCATACTATGCTCTCTACCATTAGAACCTATAAAGTCATGTCAAATTTTATTTGATATAAAAGAATGTAATGAAAACAAGCCTATTTTTGATACAATGTCTATTATTTTCTTGAATATTGTCACAATAATCTTGTCAATTACATGTAGGTCTTGTAGAAGATCATACCATCTCTGTCTAGATTATAAACCATATTCAAAAGATTCATTCACAACTTACTAACAAGAGTTTTGGAGAGGGTTGTAAGTATTCACACAATAGGAACTCCATATAGGCTTGTAAATTGTTTTGAGACCTTGTCCATGTTCCATTATTTCAACACTAATGTTGTATGTGTTTGAGGACTTTTTAGGAGTCTGTAAGATCCTATATGGATGTCATGAAGTGTCTTATTTCCATGGATGACCTTGAGAAGGTCTACAAACTTAGCTCTCTACTTAGAAACAAGGAACATTCCTCATCTAGATCTATTATTTTCTTTAATCTTATCTTGAAACCCTAAAAATATATGTAATGGCTTTTATAATGAAATTATAACTCTACCCAAGAAGGAAAATATTATTTACATGGTTAATAAACTTCCTCATTGTTAAAAACATGTAATTAATCTTTAAAAGTGCAATTTTAGGCCATTTCCTTATGCTTTCACTCCACATGTGCCAGGATAATGGTTGTATCAAGTTCTCATGAGGTGTGTAGACATAATTCATGGGTTTTCAACAGATTTTAAGTGCATTAGAATCATTTAAACAAGCATTCTTTGTCCTTGAGCTCCTTGAGGGAAAAAAGGCCATTTTAAGTCTCTATCTTGTTAATAATTGTTCATAGATTTGAGCCCCCCAATGAATTTAAAAATTACACAAATTTGGATTATAAAAAACTTATATAATTTTGTTCTATGCATATACTCAATCAACTTCCCACATGATAAAGTTTGCCTTCTCGGGCATTATAGGCCTATAGTGTGCATTCGATAAGACTGTTTGAGACAAAAGTATTTTTACATTTATTTTTTGTTTGAAATGCTTATTATAGGATTGGTACATGTTATATAATGTCTAAAGACCTATAATCAATAATTTTAGTTCCTTAATGGTCTTAAAACTTGTTCTAACCCATAGCTAGAGTTTACTGATAGTTTAAGGGTTTTTACCCTAACTGTCATCTTTTATTGTTTTATATTCATTAAAAGGAATATAATAAATATAAAAACTATATTAAATATCTTAAAAATATTTTTTATCCTTCAAAACCTTAAAATCAACATAGAAATTCATATTCTCTCTACATTTTTTGTACACAATCTTATAGATGTCATTTCAGGTTCAAAACCATTTCAAACTTGTCTTTGAATTGACCCCTCTATCTATTATAAACTTGGATGATCTTGGTGTCAATATGGAGTTTAATTTTAATTATTTTATAACCTTACCCAAGGACAATAACACAATATTTCTAAGATCTCTTCATATTTGTGGAAAATTGTACCTACAATATTGATCTTGATCTCCCCTCGCTTGTAACCTATTTTAGAGGAGATTAGTGTAGGAGACATCTTTTTTAGATTTATTAAAGGTTTAATTACTAGTATTAACATAAAAAATATGCACTATAGACATATCTTCTGGTTATAGGTCTTTTACTTATCTCTTCACATTCAAACCTTGCCCAAGAATCTTAATTTAATGGCTTTCATGGCCTATCACTTACAACTTCTTGGAAAAAATGATCATAGAGAGTTTTAAAAATTGTGGTGTACACTATAAGGTGTTATTTATCACTTAAAATAATAATAAACCAATCCTTTATTTTATTTATTAAATATTTGACTTAATGGTAGTATTGTTCTTTTGGGTCTCTACAAGCCTGATATGCCTTATCCAAAAGATATTGGCTCAAACTAGTCACCAAATGATATGGATAACTTATCCAAGTGATTATCACAAAATAAAAAAGAAATTAATATGAAGTTTATATTAAAAAATCCAATCAAACACTATCATTTTTATCTTTCTATACCTTTCTTGATGGCTACTTATAGGCAATCTTAAACATAATCCACTAGCATGCATGCTCATGTTATCTTCTTGTCATTTTTTACCCTGATGGTGCCTTGAAGAGGTATAAGGGGGTTTTATATAGTTTAATTTAATGTGAATAACTTACTTAAAATCAAATTCATTCATGGAAATATCTCATAGTACGATAGACTTGACTTTCATGTCAAATAACTACAAAACTTGAGGTTTCCTATAGTATGAGTCTGGTATAAGGGTTATATGTTTTTAATTTGGATTTTTATGGGTATTTATAAATATATAGGATTATTATAAATAATAATCATGAATTAATCAAGTTAAAAAATAATATTAATAGAATAAAATCAAGGAAATGGGGTCTTATAGGGTTTTATAGGGTAGTAAACTTCTTAACAGTGATTCATAAATCACATGCCCCTAAACCCTAAACCCTAAAATTATACCATGGATTTGAAGGGAACAAGGGTGGTCAACATCCATAAGATTATTTTTATTATTTCCTCTCCTCCTTCATGAAACAACCTCATGAAAATGACTCTCCTTGACTTGCAAGTGACTCGATGGAAATATCAAGTGTTTTTCTACCTTGTTTGAACCTATGAACTCTACTTGAGTAATATTTTGAGATCAAGAAGACTGGAGGAGGTTGTGGAGAAAATATATCACTTTGTGTCATTGTTCTCTTATTTTGACATGCTTTTATTCACTATGAAAACCTAAAAATCTCTCCAAAACATATCATTTCTTGCCATGAAACTTGTCTATTAGGAATAATAACCTACTGTAACTATGTATTAGGCATAAAATGGAGCTCTTATTAACTATTAAATGATTATGGTAATGTAAAAGAATCTCTTTGGCTCCTTTCCTACTATTATGCTATGTTTAGAGTTGAAATAATGAGCAAAGAGGTTTCAAAAGTGAGTTAACATTAGAAACTAATGTAATTTCCCTCTTGGCTAGGTGGATGGACATAATTAAGTATAATATGACTTTAATTAAATGTTAAATGACCCAAGTTGACCCCTTTGACCTCTAGGAATGGTACTAAATCCTTATAACTAATGTTCTCCTCAAGGGGGTTACATTATAACATTGTAACAAGCAATAGAAGATAAGATAAATGAAGTCTTAATATCTCCAAAAATACCTTAAACTTTCCAAAGTGATTGAAAAGACAATGTTGCTTCTTCACTAGTTTTATTTGTAATCCACCTATGCACTATGGAGTATTGTGCTTCTTAGATGATCACTAGCTCATTATCCTCCTTAATGGATCACCTATACCTTGTATTTCACAAACTAACCTTATTATTTCCAAAGTTACCTTAAAATTTACTAAACTGTATTGTAGAAGACCTCATTTAGCCTTCCCTATAAGGGAAAATGATGCAATCATCAAGTTTGGATGGTAGGGGTTGAATTTTTTCATAGGAGGCCAAAATGTCAATAATTAGATTTTAATATTTATAAAATGACCAAAAATCCTAGGATAATTGGCTTATTACTATTCTTTTTGGGTTTGAGACAATATTATTATTTTTGGGTTTGAGACTATACTATGTTTTTGGTGTTTGAGACTATGTATAGGTGGCATGAAGGACTAAAACTAGATTTGAAGTCACTCAAATCTATAAGTTTATTGTTTAGACCTACTTAGATGAATCAAGTAATAACTAGATGCATGTGGTAACCAAAGTGTTGGGTGGGAAGCCACTATTCATAGGTTTCTATTCATGGAGTACTATTCATGGGCACTATTCATAGATGAGGTGGCAATGGTGACTTGGTAGGTAAGGTGGATCTTATGTGATGTGGCATGTAGATGGTGTGGCAAGTGATGTAATAAGGGATGCAACAAGATGGTGATGTGGTAGGTGGGCCCATAAAGGGTCTCAAGGTGTGGTCAAGGTGATGTGATGGGAATGGGGCATAACAATCCACTATGGGACATGTGTTGTCCTTATTAATCACATGGGCTTGTTACATGGGTGAAAAACTCAAGGGTCACATGGATAATCACTATTGGTGATTTTCTCTCACATGTGTGTAGGACACATTTGTTGGAGTCACATGGGTGGCTTGAAATCTTGTCCAAGTAGTGGAGCTACTTTGTTGACCCTTGATAATAAAGATATGATGATCACTATTGGTGATTATCTCTCACATGTGTGTGGGATGCATTATTTTAGGGCCACATGGAGGTGGCACATGGCCTTGTTTACTTTTTCACATGGTGACAAATGAAGATAACATGACAACACCCAACCCTCCCCCCCCCCCCACTAAGTGGGATGTATCACTTTGAAATCACATGGAGTTCACATGGGAGTGGTCAATTGGGCATCATGAGATGCCATTAAAAGTCTTGAATTTACCATGAGGGGGAAAAGTGTCCCTACTACTAAATAATGATCCCCACCAAAATATGGTGCAATATTTCTCCTTATCTCTCTTTCTATTTATTGTAAAATTCTATTAAAGCATTAAGTTCTCTTTTTTATCCTAACTAACCTAGATGCTTGGGTTGTAATAATCACATGAAATTTAAAGGTTAGAGCCTTTGAAAGGCTATTATGTTTGACTCACCTAGGTACATGGAATAGATCCTTGGAGATGGAGCTTGGAGGCTTGATATCTCAGCTCATGGAGATAGAGGTAAATGCTATTAGAGTTGCTTTGGACGATATAAAGGTTAGCATTGTAAGAGCTACTTGTTGTTGCTTATTGTTTAGAGCATGGAAAGCTTTGTTTTAAGATTTTATCACTTGAGTGATTGGTGTTAGAAATGGAAAGGAGTTACTAAGAAGAACTATGTAGAAGGATATTTGATGATGGAATATGAAGTCTAGATGCTAATCTTGCCCTGTGGTTTTTTTCCTTGATAGTTGTTTAAGGGTTTTCCACATATATTTGGTGTTATGGTTTGTCTTTCCTATTTTTTTTTATGTAGCTTGTTTATTTACATAGTTTTTATTTACTTGCACATGTAGGATGTTTTGTTCCCTAATAAATGGTATCCGAGCCTAGTTTGGCTAGTTTGTGCAAGTGGGATCTATAGGTGGAGAGACCAAGATAGAAAATAAAAAAGGGTTTTATGGTAGGTATTTTTCTCTATGGGAGATGCAGATGGAGAATGAAGAAAATAAGATGAAAAAAATTTACTAGATGTATCAACACCAACATAATGTTCCTATTGAATAAGAAACTGCATAGCTTGTGGTGAAGCCGTTATGATGTGAAGTCACTACTCAGTCACTATTCATAAATCACTATTCATGGTGATGTGGCCTAGTGGTGATGTGGATGGTTAGTGATGTGGCTATGTGATGACTTGGCATGACCCATGGTGGGTGGTATGGCCCATAGAGTATCTTTGAAAGTCAAAAGAAGAGGTGAAAGAAAGTGGGATGCATTTATCCACTAAGTCACATGGGTTGGCTTAAGGAAGCATGTGAGGACATAATCATAGTGGATCACATGTTTTTATTTTATAAATGTATTGTGGGGAGTAGTTGTCTATGGGCTCCTATTTGGTGAGGTCAAAAATGGGAATATTTTGAATCACACATGTGTGCACATGAAAAGTGGGAGACAAGGATCACTATGCTAGATTAAGGTAACATGTGGAGTGGGGACTATTACATGAGAGAGCACATGGGTGTGTACATGGAGTGGTCAAGTCAACATGATGAGATGCCATTCAAAGGATTGAATTTGCACATGGGGGAACATGATTCCTTATTGATGAATAGTCTTCTCAAATAAAGTGTGGCACAATTTTCTCCTCTCTATATTTTATCTCTATGTTATAAATGTTATTTGATAACATGAGATCTTCTTCATTAATTCATATTTATTAGAGGATCCATGCAAGCCTTGGGCTTGAATGTTTGGAGGTCAGATTTTTTAGGCTAGATTAGCTTGTTTCATAACCTAAATACTTTAGGTGTAAGCATTGAGTGCTTTGTATGGAAGTATATAAGGAGTTTCTATGGAGGAGATATTATAGAAGAGAGGTTGATGTTGAGTTCATAATGAATTTTGGTGTTACCATTTTGCCTGTGGTTTTTCCTTGCATATTATAATGTTTCTATGTAATCTCTATGTAATGTGTTCCCTCTTTGTCTAATGTTTTTTAGTTTGTTTATTTCCACATTTAATTTCTTGCATAGTAGAAACTTTATTCCTAACAAGAAAAAGTTAGTATCCATTGATGAAGATGGAGGGTGATGACAAGGCATGTGCCTTATTATGGTTCTTATCTAGAGAAGGGGATATAAGTTATGGGATCCTACTACCATAACTTGTTGGATGAGATGTTTAGGAAATATGTATAGAGGAGGTACCATAAACTTGAATTTGTACTTGATGAAGTAGTTGATAGATGGAGAAGTACAATTTGAGACTCAAGTTTCCATGGAAGAAGAAAGATGGTGTTGAATATTTTAGAGACTTAGAGATAAATTGAGTGATGTTCTTAGTGGTTGTGATGAAGTAAAATGAGTATCTAAGAGGGATGTAATGTAATTGATGCAAGTATCCAAAGTGAACCTATGCATGGAGTAACTTTGCACATGAGTTTGGTTTGACATGCAATAGAGCAGGATGTATCTTGACTATATCTTTGGGGCTCAAAAACTAGGTAGGTGTAGTGATGCACTGAGTAGTGCAATGACTTACCAGTAACTATTGATAGGTACCATGTTGATCATGGTGGGTAGCGGTATGTTACATATATAGAAGTTAGGTGTTGAATTTTGTGGGTTCTTCTCTCCAGTTGTAGACTACTATCATGAATATGGTGAGAAATTATTTCTATTCATGGTTAAAATAGTTGTATGCAAAAGAATCATTCTTACATGGAAATTTCATGATGAGATGGAGTAGACAAGAGCTTATGAAGATGAGGCAAAAATTTATTAGTTTATGAATTAAAGACTATATGAGTTCCAGTAGACACACTGATGTGGTACAAGAATACCTTCATGGAGAGCCAAAGTTTAGTAGAGGTTAATTCTATGTGTAGATGGCATGTTGGTTTTATGCCCAAACATGATCCATGGTGTGATATATCAGGTTATTAGGATGTAATTAAGGTGGTAGGAGTAAACCAAACATGAAGATGCATAAGGATGGGAAAAGTAATGAAGTGAACTATCCCACTTCTTATAGTTTTATGAGTTATCTTCTAGAGTATCCTATAGAGGAGGATAAGATGACTATATTGTGTATTATATTAATTAGTATTAGGAGAAGCCTCATGAGAGTCATGGTGTGTACTAAATCAGATACTTTCAAGTAGTGGGAATAGTGAGTGGTTCATAGTAGAATCCTTGGAAGAAGGATGGGTCTATGGTGAAGTGGGAGTCATTTAAATTGCTATATATCTATAGTGGTCATGTAGATGTTGACAAAGCAAATTAGGGAAAATAATTTTGGTTGTGGAAAAAAATTCTACTAGACTTGTGTGGAGTATCAGAAGGCATTGACATAGAATGACAACTAGATGATAGCTAGTTAGTAAAAGACACAGGTTTTTAAAAATCTTGTGTATATGACTTCATGTGGGAAATTTTTGGGTGTGAAACCATTATTCATAGGTCACTATTCATGAGTACTATTCATGGATCACTATTCATAGATAAGGTGGCAATGGTGACTAGGCAAGTAAGGTGGATCATAGGTGATGTGGCATGCAGGTGTGGCATATAAGTGATGTGGTAAGTGATGTAGTAGGTGATGTAGTAGGATGGTGATGTGGTAAGTGGGCCTATGGAGGGTCCCAAGGTGTGGTCAAGGTGATGTGATGGGAATGGGTCATATCATTCCACTAAGGGACATATGTTGTTCTTAATAGTCACATGGGCTTGTCACATGGGTGAAAAAGTCAAGGGGTCACATGGATAACCACTATTGGTGATTTTCTCTCACACGTGTGTGGGATGCATTTGTTGGAGTCACATGGGTGGCTTTGAATCTTGTCCAAGTAGTGGAGCTATTTTGTTAACCCTTGATAATAAAGTTAGGATGATCACAATTGGTGATTAGCTCTCACATGTGTGTGGGACAAATTATTTTGGGGCCACATGGAGATGGCACATGGCCTTGTCTACTTTTTCACATGGTGACAAATGAAGATCACATAACACCCCCCAACTAAGTGGGACATAACATTTGGAGTGCACATGGAGTAAAAATAGAGTTCACTTGAGAGTGGTCAAGTGGGAATCATGAGATGACATTTAAAATCTTGACTTGCCCATAAGGGGGACAAGTATCCCTATTTCTAAATAGTGATCCCCACCAAAATACGGTACAACATTTCTCCTTTTCTCTCTTTCTCTTTATTGTAAAATGCTATTAAAGCATTATGATATCCTCTTTGTTTCTTATCCCATTTGGGGATAATGTGAGGATCCTTGTAAGCTTGTCATTACATGATAGAAGGGTAGAGTTAGAAAGGCTTGTATGCCTAACTCACCTAGATGCTTGGGTTGTAAGCATCACATGTAGGTTGGAGATTAGAGCCTTTGAAATTATATTATGCTTGGCTCACCTAGGTGTATGGAATGGGTCCTTGGAGATGGATCTTGGAGGCTTGATAGCTCATCTCATGGAGATAGAGGTAGATTCTATTAGATCTCCCTTGGATGTTATGGAGGTTAGCATTGTAAGAGTTGCATGCTACAGCTTGTTGGTTAGAGCATGGAAAGCTTTGTTGTAAGCTTTACTCACCTGAGTACTTGGTGTCAGCATTGGAAAGGAGTTTATAAGAGGAGCTATGTAGAGAGATATTTGTTAATGGAATATGAAATCTAGATGCTACCTTTACCCCATGTTTTTTTACCTTGCTAGTTGTACAAAGGTTTTCCATGTATATTTTGTGTTATGGTTTGTATTTCTTATTTATGTTTTTTAGGTAGATTGTTTATTTCTACAATTTTTATTTACTTGCACATGTAGGATGTTTTATTTCTTAACACAAAGGCATCTGATCTCTATAAAAAATGTCTCTATGAGATGTTGTTGATAGTTCCATCACATATCATTACATCTATTTACAAGTTATTTTTCAATGTAATATCAAAGGCTCAATATTTTTCATAGGTCCTTAATTATTTATCCTTCACCTTGAAATCCTAGGTTCAATTTTGACACTAAGTTTAACTATACAAAAGAGTTGGATATGATAGGTTGAACTAACCCCAACCAATCCCCACTGAGTAGATAAGTGTTGTATACATTTCAATACTTTGAAGAGGGATTAAACAAGATGCAGTTATTCCACTTAGGTTTATGTTTGCAATAACAATCCAATATAATGGATGTAATTTATAACCTAAATTTTGAAACTGGAAAATATGTGGAATTTACTTGGATTTAGCTACTTTAGACTTGTCTAGGGTATATTCCTTTGAGATGTTTCTAATTCAAAAGCTTCAAGGTTGTTCCTTTCAATGTATAAATGTATTCCTCAATGTAATAGTGATTTTTCAAGTGAGTTTTAGATAGGAATAGGATTAGGCCTAGTGTGTTTAAATAGGTGACTCTTTAGGTAACTTGTTCCACCACTGACATGCAAAATTTATAGTCCAACCCATAGGAAATATTTGAATCTAGTAAAATGACCATTACAAGGCATGCAGATAGACCTAATATAGTAGACAAATCTAGTAGCTAGATTAGTTTGAATATAATTGGAGGCATTTGACGAACAAGAATAATGATCTAATGATTAGGAGATAGTCTAATCAGGATAGAAATCATATTAGGCACAAACTAGGAGATTCATATAGATTATTAATAATAAATAAGGAATATCGGGTCCATAGATAGATGAATAACTAAGTAGGAGTGTGGATAAGAGTCATATATGTATGTAAAGTCATGCATGGTAAAGATAGGTCAAGAGTGACATTTTCAAGTGTCTAATACTAGATTTATATGTCTAAAAACATATACACCACTTCCTCTAAAGTTTTGTGAACCCTCCTACTTCCCGATCAAGGAAGTAAACATTTTTTTTATCCTTAGAGAGTTACCTGCCTTTAAATTTGAAAGTACATTTAAATATTCTCATGCCTAAATTTCACTTGAAGTCACTCTAAAAAATGCTCATGATTTATTTTATCTTGTAAGTACTATGAAAATACATATGCCTAACTTTCATTTGAAAGTATTATGAAAAATATTCATGATTGAATTTCACTTGAGAGTAATCTAAAAATGATATGATATATGTCCCCCTTTGAGGTGAGATATTGAATAACCTCTAATTACAATCAGTCATATCAAAATATATAGATTTATAAACACCATGTGTAATTAGATTGTATATAACCAATATTATTTTAATTTTTTATAAAACACATGTAACTATCATAAAATACTACATGTAAGGCCTCATAAAAGGTTAGAGGTAGGAAAATAATATGCCCTAAGTGTCATGTTACATAAATTAGATAAAATCATGTATATCTCAATGACCAATATACTACTATTTTGAGTCTAAATATTATACAAAGGTGTCCTTATGTATAGCTCAATATATATGATGCATCCTCAACAAGGATGATGGGATGAAGGGGGAAGAAAAATTCCCTATTGTGGATATAGTAAGAGAGAAGAACCAATGCCTATATGATAATCTTGTAATATAGATAACTATGTGGTAAGATCCAAATGTGGATACATCCTCCAATGAGGATGATAACATGTGTGACAATAACATGCCTTGATGTAGTGAAATTGATGGGGACAAATTGATGTCACCATATGTAGATAAATGTTCAAAGTAGCAGATGTATCATGTATAAATATCAACTATATGTCTTGTATGTATAATAAAAAACCATGTTTTTATGAAGAAACAATGTAAATATGATAAACACAAGGTTGTGATGGAAAAAATATGCCAATATAAGGTTAAAAAAGAGAACATGTGGGTATCATGTCCCCATAGGAAAATATAGATATAATAATGGTGAGGATGTCCTCACTTTCACATGATATGTCAAATGGACAATTCATAAGGACCATGTAAGAATAATGTCCATGTGCACCAATGGGTATTTTATAATCATGTATATAGGAAGTATGATAATCATAATGTGTGAAGAATAAACTATGTATAGGATATAGGTGCCCATGGTGCAGTAATACAAGGCACATAGGTAATGTGGCTCTGATTCACCTAGTTTTTATAAATTGTGTAATCCCATAAAATAATTAGGTGAAACTATTTCACTAAGGAGATATATGATTTAATAATGTAAAATAAATATTTTAAGCCAACCCTAAAAACTATAAAATAGTAAACAAGGAAGTTTGTAAATTTGAAATAAGAAATGAAAAGTGTAGAATTAAAATGATTAGAATAGACACACCTAAATGATTTATTAGCTTTTTTAGTGGATCTAGATTGTGCATGTTTGTATCTACTTCTATGTCAAATTTAGGTCTATGAATGTGTAGGAAAAGATCGATGCCTATGCTAATCATGTCCTAGGTGGGATCATTAGTTAATTGATTTGACTGTCACACCTTTCCTACTATGTTGACCATGTCTTGTGTTATTTTTTAGATTCTAATTTTTTTTGTGCTTATGGGAAACTAGATGCCATTTCTTTCTATACTTATGCTTTATCAAATTAGTGAACACAATTTCTTTATTTTTTAAATTTAATGCCTTTTACTTAGCTTGCCACAAGATGTTATATAAAAGGGAAGGGACAAATTAGTTGGTTTGGGCAATCACTAAGGTGGAGTTTCAACTACATATTTTTTATGTACAACATTTTTTATTATTATTTTATTATCTTTCATTGATGATATCTCTTGTAAGACTCATCCCCACATTAATCTCTTTGAGTGCATGTCTTAAGGAGTGCATCCAAAAAGGGATGGGGTTAGCTCTTGGTAATTTATGAGAGATGTTCACATACTATCTAGTCATACTTGAATTAATGTCATCCTGACCTTTGTTGAGTATCTTTTCCTTCTTTTTCCATCTCTTTTTGTCCAATTTTTCATCCTCCTTGTATGTCCTACTATATCAACATTGGTGATTTAGTTATTCTTGCCTATTTATTCCTATATTATATCTATTGATGCTTGGATTTGTACCCTTGAAAAGATGATTATTTATCCTTATATAAGCAGTATAATGGAATAATATCTCTTTCTATGGGTGATAATTATATTGAGATGAGTCTCTAGATTAGGAGCTAACTCCCCTTGATGCACCTTGAAACTCTTTCTAAACTAGCAATCGTGAATGAAAAGGGAGAAGGAAAACAATTGGGAAAACAAGGAATAATGCACCAATATTTGATATCCTCTTAAGACTAAAACCACTACTTAAAAATAAACATGGGTGTTTCACACAAAGTCACAATAAAGACATTACTGCATTAGTATTTCATAAGTTAGATTCAGGAAGGTATTTGACATTTAGGAGGGTGATGAATGATTCTACAAAGAGAATACACATATACCACTTTTAATATGTTTATACATTTAGTAAAAAATGCTAATAGAGACATGCAACATCAACTTTTTTTGTACATTGGTAAGTGACCATAGATTGATATGTGAGAAAATAACCTTTTCACTAGTCATTCTCAACAAGATTTGAACTTATACTCAATAGTGCAATGTGAAAATGGTGAAATCACCTATACATTTCTTTAAGAGTTCAATACGAATTTGGCTAGAGTTTTACCATAACTAGTAGAGGCTCCTCAATGAATAAAATGAATACATATATATCCTTGAGAAAGATATCGAGCAAAGGGAAGTCTAAAAATGATTTAGACATGTGTCAACTTGAGAATGGAATAATTGCTTTATATTCTATAAGATGTTTCTTTTCAGTTATACCAACAAGGTCAATATGTTATAAATTGTGTTTTGACATAAATGGGTCCATTGGTTGGAAATTCATTTAGATGTTAGATGTTCTTTGATAGCTTATTGAGATGTGAAATGGCATATAACAACTTAAACTATCAACTACCTATTTTTGCTTACTGTGCATAGCTATTCAATATCTCAATATCTATCACATTTGTCTTCACCTTCTAGTTCTAACACATTGTTTTAAACTCCAATGGATATTCCATGTAGATTTAAATTGACATTCTATGGTCCGTCACTCTTTTGTTTGAATCCCAATGGCTTATTTTTGTAGTTTGAACTTGACATTTTGTGGGTTGTCACTCCTCAAGCATTTCATTGGAATTTTTTGTCTTTAACATTTTGTTGGATTTTTTTAATCTATGACCACTTTTCTAGAAATAATTTGTTCAATATTTTTGTTTCCTTCTTTTCTTTTAGCTTTTTTGATTGGTCTATTTCCTTCGAACAAAAGTTTGAAGGAAATCTTATCTTTGGAATCTTCCTCTCAGACCATTTATTTAGACAAAATGTCTGAAGGCATTTAGTCTTTTGGGCCCTTCATAAAATTCCTTCAAATTATTTCTTTTGAAAATTGACTTTGGTATTTTTGAAAAGAACCCTTTAGCTTCTCAGAATGGTCTCTTTCTCTTTGGCCTTCCTACGGATACCCTGAAGAAAAAACAACATACCCTTAGGGATTTTGAAATGGTCCTTATAGAAAAATGAAATGGTCCACATTTTATTTGAAATAATCCTTTATAATTTCTATGAAGTACCCTTTGAAAATGGAAGTGACCTTTCAAAAGATTTTTTTAGACCTTTGAAAAAGTTGTTTAAAAAAAATGTCTGAAATAATTCTTTCCTTTGGTTTTTCTGCTAAGTGCCCTCTAGAAAGGCAAGTGTCCACTTTCTAAAGAAAAATTCCCTTTAGGAAATTTTCCAGTGTACCCTTCAAAAAGATGAACATACTCTTCAAAATTTTGAAAAGGTCCTTTTTCGATGTGAAAGAGTCCTTCAAAAAAGTTATCACCTACCCTTTTAGAAAATTACTTCGGACAAAAGTTTGAAAGAATTAGATAAGGAATTAGAAAAAAAATCAAAATAAATATACTTTAGAAAAGGAATTATACAAAAGACTAGAGAACAAATCTTTCAAAAGGAAAAAACTTAGGTTTTTACATGTAAAATACTTTAGATTTATATGAGAACACTTCTTGCATACTGAACATAAAACCTACATGCTATATTTGGACAAAGGTATAGACTCAGACATTTTTTGCAAAAAGGGGGTGCCTAAATTTGGCTTGAAAGATCAAAATTTGGTCAAAAAATTAGTGATTCACAAGGGTAGTGTGCTTGCTACATTGATCAGACTAGTAGCCTTATCCAACTAAGGGCCAATGGAGTCAATGGATTTCTTAAAGATGACTAACAAGGACTATTCCAAACAAACACAAGGAAACACATCACATAAGAAAAGAAAAACCAAGCAAAGACAACACAAAACTAGACAAGGACAAACTCACTCATGTGAATAAGCACTTAGGGAACACAAGGAAAATATGAATATATGTACAATAAAAAAACCATCAATAATAATGCTTTAGATATATCTCATTGACTAGGATATGTAACTCCTCTCCATCTAACTTTGAGATTTGGAAAGCATTATGTTGTTTGCATTATGTGATCACATATGGACCACTCCACAAAGTATCAAAATTTATGTGTTTTCTAGGATTGGCCTTATCTTCATCCTATTTTATGGTGTGCATAGCTTGATCTCTTGTTTCCTCAAGCTCCATCAACTCACATATTCTAACCTCCATACTATCATTTTCCATTAATTTTAGCTAAAAGGTGATGTCTATGGCTGGTAACTCAAGTGAGATAGGAAGTCTAGCTTCCCTTCCATACATAAGTGTATATGGTGAGTTTCCAATTGCTCTCTTTGGGGTGATACTTATCATCAAGGAATTTGACTCAAGAGAGGATGGTTAGTATTGTGTTAGTCTCAAAATGAAATCAAAATGAAATAAACACACTAGCATAACATATCTAGGCCTAGATCTTAGAGGGAGCTTAATGAACAAACAAAAATTGAAAACCTAACTAAAATTCAAAGAATAACAATCTTTACCTTGAGAGCTCCAAATGATTTCTTCTTTTGGCTTGCTTAGATTATGCATAAGAAGTCTTTATCAATGATATATGGCTAACATCATCTCCTCTATGCACTATTGTTGAATGCTTGACTTGATTGGTGGCTTGGCTTAATTTCAACATTATAACACTATGCTTTTAGCTTCATGAATCTATTCCTACATTATAAATTAACTTGATTGAGCTCCCTAAATGAAGATATCTAGGCTTGATTTTATAGGATTTCAAATCCCTTGGAATGGGTTAAATTTGACCATGGTTGAGTTTATTAAGCTTGGTTGAGTTTGGCATATTCCTAGGATATTCTATTTAGATATTTTACAAAACAAACAACTCACAACCATGGTTGAGTTTACTAACTTTGATTGAGTTTGGCATATTCTTAAAATATTCTTTTAGATATTTTCCATTTGAGACAACTCATAAAGGTAAGCTGCTCTTAAATTTCCTTTTTAGTAATGTATTTATTAGCTCATGGGTGAACTCAATTAAGATTTGAAATTGATTTAACTTTCTAATTAATTTTGATTAGGATGTGCAAGTTAATTAATTATTTATAGGCATTTGGTCATTTATTTGATTTTGATTGATTCAATGTATGTATTTGCTTTGTTTAATTGATTTAATAGGCCAAATTGATTTAATGTAAGTTTATGAAGACAAATTTGAGACTAATAGAAAATCTTGGGTTACATATTCAATGATTGGCAAGAATTAGTCTAAAGTCAGATATGAAGCCATTGGTGGCTAAATTTAGGTGTCTACAGTTTTCCCCTATTTGGGAAGATGTTGCAAGTTTTAAGCATAGTAACGTATTTTCAAAGAATAAAATGGTTCTTTATGCCTATAACTACAATGGTAATGATTGAACTATAGCTGCCGCCTCAAAGGAGTGGTTGGTAAGTGGGGTGACAAATAGTCCCTTGAAAAAAAGAAGCAAAATGAGGGGACCAAACAAATAAAGATGATGGGATGATAACATAATGATTTATCCAAAGTTGGGAAAAATCACTGAGAAATGCAAGTGGGATGGTGTATAATGGTTTGCCCAAAAGCGATTATAAACATTGTACCCTAATTATATCATGGCATGATAACATAATGATTTTCCCAAAAAAGGCAATATAATCATTGAGAATATGGAGCTACCCTATTTAGGATAGGCAAACAAGAAAGTAAAATTGGTGATAACATAATGATTTACCCTAGCAGGCGATATAATCATTGAGAATGCATGTGGGATGGTGTATAGTGCTGATGTAATATACCCTGATGATGAAAACATGATTGATGGTTGATGATTGATAAGTTGATATAGAGGATAAAGATGAATTAGGACAAACTAATAGTATGGAGATGCTCATTTGAACTAACAAAGGTTGAAATTCTTTCATTACTTAATTAATCTATTTAGGATATGATTGGGTATCAGATTAGGATTGTTGATGATGTCAGTATCAAAGATATGGTGATGATACAATAATGTTTTAGAACTCTCAAAGCTGATTTTTGATATAGAATTTTATGGTAGGCCTCATGATAGAACACCATGGGGGCTTGGACAAAATATGTATAAGGACTAACTCCCAATGTATGATAGTCAATGAAAAAAAATTACACCAATGATAAAAACCATGATGAAAATGTAGACATTTGAATATGGATAGATTCAAGAATAATGTACAAGGAATCACCCAATGAACATGTATAGATTGAATCATGGCCATAGTACTGCAAGTAAATAAATAGGCACACAAACAAGCAAACAAAATAGACAAACAAGACAAATAAAGAAACAAACAAGTGTTAGTCCCTATATTAGTATAAATAACATGACAAACATTTCCCCTATAAACTAGGTGATAATTAAACAAACAAACAAGATGGGAGAATAGAAGAAAAGGAAGGGGATGGTCGAGCTATCTCTGTATGCACTAGGCAAGTGGATGCTACCTACATAGTTCCATAGATATTACAATCTAATAAAACTTCAAGCCAAATGTAGTTCTCCTAAGAAATGGGAATAAAATGATGATTAATAAAAGACATGATGGATGTGATAGAATAATAGAGATGAATTCACAAATCGTGATAGCATAGGAAAAATGCCAAAAAAGATGAAGAAACGAAGGAACAAGTGATTTGCTTGTGACTTAGTGAGGGTTCCTAGAATCCTTAAGGCAAAGAAATGGTCAATGTTTTTAGTTTTTTCTAAACAATTTTCAAATGGTTTTAGAATTTTTAAAGCATCTCAACTCAATAGAGAATGACAAGACACTAAAATAGTCCAATCTTTTAAAATAGTGAGAGTGTTATAACCTAAAATGATTTTTTCAAAATGGTGAGAACTTAAAATGATGATAATAAAATAGTGAAAGCGTAAGAAATTTAAATGATGCCCACAAAATGATGAGAGCATGGCTGAAGGGGGACTGAATTGACTGCAACATGAATGACCCGTATAGTCCTAAAATGGATTTAGCTCATAGTATTTCACCTCACAATAAAGGAATCTGACTAGTGTAGCAGCTAATTCAAATAAATAAGGCATAGTTAGTATTATGGCACAGTATGACATATGAGTGGCTAAGTGATATGTTAAGGCACAATAAACAAATGTTACCCCTAGTTTTCCCATAGGTATTTATAACTAGGATACAAATGATAGATTAATGATACCAATTTTCCCCAGTAGGTAATATAATTAGTATCAATATTGGTAAACATAGATTTTCTCCAACAGGTGATATAATTAGGCTCACATAAACAAACTTGATAAGAAAGGAAAAACAAATAAAGGATGCAACTACCAATACTTCTATCATACTGCTCCAAAATACTACCTCTATCTAAAATGCTTGGAATAACTATTGAAACTAGTTTGATTTTGTATGCTTAAAATGTGAAACCAATAGATGAACCAAGGTCAAAAGGGATAGGTTGATAGGATTCAAAAAATGTTTGGTCGAGTAGGAATGGAATGGTTGGAAGGTTTGGTTAGAATGTCAAAATGAGAGGTTAGTAAAATAAATAGTTTGATAATGGTATAAATAAGAATATTGATAATATGGTACAAATTGAAATGATCCTTATAGATAATACATCAAGTTACTAAAACATAGTACCACTTGAGGTGAATAATGTTCATCGACTCATTAAGTTTATTGCCATCTAGTGTGGCAAGCCTATATGCTCTAGTGCCATAGTCTACATTGATGATGAAAGGACCCACCTAGTTGTGTTTGAAATTTCCTTTATGTTTCTTTTCAATCATGGTAATCTTATGGTTCTCTTTTAGGACAAGATGACCAAGTTTAAATGTTCTATGTTTTATACGCCAATTATATTGACCCCAAAGTCAATTTTGATAGGCCTACAAATTATTCACAACATCTATACATTTCTCATCAAGTAAATCTAGATCTTACAGGTGAGCTACTTGATAGTCATTATCATCAAGAACATGCTTGAAAGATATGCATAATGAAGGCAACTCAACCTCAATGGGAAGTATGGATTCAGTTCCATAAACAAGTGAGTATGGACTGGCTCTTATGGATGTGCGGTGATTGGTATGGTGTGCCCAAAGGGCATAGAATATCTAAAGGTGCCAATCTCAACCAACATCATTGATAATATTTTTGAGTATATTGACAATGGTTTTATTTGATGCTTCAGCCTGACCATTACCTTGAGGGTAATATGTTGTTGAAAAGTGTTGTGTGTGTTGGATGAATATTTTGTCATCAGCTAACTAATGGAAAAATGGGTATATCAACCATAGTACAAAGAGATTTATATGGAAAAAAGTGTGGGTTTACCACATCACAGTGAGATAAATCTCTCCTCTCATCAAGGGGAGGTTCCCTATTCTAAAATACTTATTTATTAAATATATATAGATAAGTAGAAAATAACACTTAGGGTAGGATAACACCATCCATCTCTCTTTTTTCAGAGATGATGTTCATAGAGATAAGAGAAATCTTGGTGAAATGATAGAAGGTGCTTCTTTTCTTTCAGAAGTGGTTTGCATTAAACAACATGAATTCTTTTTGGGTAGTAAAAGATCTATGAGAAACCCATGAAAGTACAAAGTCTTTTGCTGCTCCTGTTTCTAATTTGAAACGTACATAATAGTAGAGTTAAGTGCAGCTTAATGTCTTCACCTAAAACTACAATAGAATATGAAATCACAAAGGATAGAAGCAGTTCAAAGTATTTCTAATATCCTTTAGAATATCTTTAGATAATTTTCACACACACTTTACTTATTTAATCAAATAGATGAGAGATTATTAGGGAAAAGAACATAAGAACAATCCCCTAAATACCATAGATTATTTCAATACAAAGTCTGAAACTAACTTGCTTCTCATTCATTTAAGAAAATATGATTTACAAGCTAAGATCAAAGTCTCAAGAAGCATCTCAATTTTGGCAGAGTTTTTGCTCTCAATTATCCAGAGAGATCCCTTTACAAAAGAGGCTCCCTTTATATATATATATAGGGAAAAAACCTTCAAAATTGGAAAAAGACTTAAATAATAAAAACCTAGTCAAAGATGAGTCATCATTGACTTTGAGACTTTTCCAAATTTTTACATGCAATTACATAGTTTCAACTCTTATCAGCAGACTTCTTTAGATGAGCATCATACATGGCAATAACTACCTGTATCCTGATAATGTCTGACACAATAGTATTTTTGAAGACCACCTTAGCTCTGACTATGGCATCTCTCACTGTTGTGATTAATTTCACATGACTAGTTAACCTGGTTCTTAGATTATCCAGAGTTAATTGATTATCTAAAATATTATCCACAAAAGTCATTGAGAACACTTTCTCCTCTAATTCCATTTGGATTATACCTTTGAATTCTTGAATCATTTCCTCTACTAAAATGAATTGGTTGTCTCAAGAGGTGAGTCTACAAGGCAATTCCTCTAATCTATTCAACATATTGGTGTCACTTTCTTCACTGGCATCCTTGGAAGATTTGAGGTCGCTGATCAGTTTCTTAAGTACCCAGATCTTGTATATCAATGATTCTTTGATTTCAATATAAGAATCTCTATCAAAAATGATGTTGATTGATACTAAGGTATGTTTCTTCAGTGCTTTCATCTCTATCCACTTACTAAAATTTTTATTTGTGTTGTCAATATCTTGAGAAATAATATTGATAAGGTCTTCTAACTCTGTTCTCATTTTCTTCATTTTACCTATCTTCTCGGCCACCTTTGTAAACAAGGAAATCCCCTATGCATGCATCTTATCTAGGTAATCTTCAATTACTTTTCCATTTAGATAGGTCTTCTCTACTTTCTGGATTACAGGATCATCTATGGAGAAAGCCTCTAGAGTTGTTGTTTCTTGAGCAAAGGTAAATCTCCTGATCACCGCAGTCAAATGTTCCACCTTTGATTTGTAATGATCTTTCATCTCTCTCTTTGTCAAATTTTTGGACCATGATATTCATTACAGATTGCATATCACTCTTGGAGCCCTCATGAGTTATTTTCCCTAACTCAGCTCAAGAAATGGAGTAGCTGCTCATATCAAGATTCTCAAGGGTTACATCCTATGGGGGTTTGGCTATCTCCAAAAATTTGTGCCCCTTATCTCTAATCATTTTTGAAAGGATTTTTGGCTTCTTGGGGGTCTTAGATTTCACTAGAAATATTTGATTGAATTTGAAGTCATCTAGAGAGATGGCTTATTTTTTCCTTTTGGGTGTTAAAGTTGACAAACAAGGTGGGAGAGTAGAAGCACTTACAGTAGCAACAGTCCCTATAGTTGGTGTCACTGGGGTAACATCTACACTGCTGGTGGGAATAATGGGTGTAGTGGGCATAATAGGCATAATATCAATTAAAGTTACACCTACTGTTGAATGATCAAATGTGGAGCTATCTTTGATGTTGAAAAAAGGAGATGATAGACTGGGGATGGATCTTGATGATTGAAGAACATTTCCAGAAGTGCCTTGAGGGTCACCAAAAATAACTCTAGAAGGAGAGGCAGCTCTAGAAGAGGGAATACTGATGGGAGAAATGGGTGAAGGAGTTGCAATAGGTGAGTGGGGTAGAGAAGAAGAAATTCTTGTGACTGGTTGTGCCCCCTCTTATGGAGATAGAGTTTCCATCTCCTATTGACCTGTAGGCTTGTCATCTATTTCCATTTGTTCTATCACTTGTTCTTGTGCACTTTCTTTCTCAACCTCCATATCTGTTGACTCTGGCTCTTTCTTGACAACCTTTGATTTCTTTGATACAAAGATGATCCTAAGCTTGTGGGGCCTAGAAGGAGAAGGAACATCACTTTTATTCTTTGTTCTATTTTCTACTCTCCTCCTTATCTTTTCTTGGAATTTAGCCTCTAATCCCATGATGAATTCTTTTAATGTGATCCCTTTGTTTGCTAACCAATCATTAGTGTTAGCCAATATTAGTTCGAATCTCATCCTCAAAGAGGTCAACTCTTTTTGAGACCATTAGATCAGAGGAAGAGGAGAGTTAGCAACTTGTTCAACAAGATACTTGTTATTGACCAAATCTCTATCATCTACTAAATTTGGAGGAATACCAGTGATCCCTAGATATTCAATTTTTTCCAGAGATAGTCTGCTATAGTCCATCTTCCTGATATCTTCTGTTGTCCTTAAATATACCTAGATGTCTTCGATCATGGGCTCATGGAACTGAGTCTTCTTTTTGATCACGTCTTTGACACCTTTATAATCAAAGTTGGGCCTTCTTTTGAAATGCTTCATGGTGACAAGTTGCATTTCAGTCTCCATTGCCCTTGCCTTTGTAGCGATCAACATCGAGTACCTACCAATTTCAATGGAGAACCTAAAACCTGGTCTCTTAAGTTCCATCTGTTTATTGTGCACAATAATAATTTGTCTACATAGCTCCATCAGGACCAATTTATCTAAAAGAAATCTAGGGAGCATATAGGGATAGCCTTGGAAAAAGCCAACCCACAGATAGAAAAAAGTAGGGAACTATAAGAACATATAGCCAAAGTCATTGACAATAGTCCAGGCTTCATTTGATACTCTCTTCTATTCTAATTGAAGGTCAAAAAGACATAAAAATACTATGAAGAAGGCATCATTTACCCTCTTAAAGTGATGGATTGATCCCTTTAATATTAGCTAAGGGTAATATTGATATACAGGGGTGGTTTTTCTGTCTCCCTCTAACATCAAACCTAGAAAGGTTCTCATTGAAGCTGTAATGTACACCAAGTACGAAGTCATATAAAACTTTAAAGTAGTAGACACCTTTGTCAATTGCTCATGCAGAGCATTACTGATCTGTTCACCCCAAAAAATGACTTGTTTCCCTTTGAGGATTATCTTGATGAAGGGATACATCCATTCATGAAATTGAGAATAAGATGGTAAACCTTGTACTCTTCTAAGAAGAGTAATTAAGTCTCCAAATTCTTCTATAAAGTCACTCCTTAGAAAGTTCTGTGGCCATCTAGACAAGTTGGCTCTAGGAGTCTTGAGCCATCTGTTGTTGATCACCTTCTTCACCTTTTTGGGATCTTTGTCATATTCCTTTTATGCTTCGATGAAGTCAATCTTTAATACATCAGTAGTAAGAGGGCACATGAAAACTTTATCGATGAACTAAGGGTCTAGTCGAATTACTACGTTGCCACTAGCATCTGACATAGCTCTGGTCTCTTTGTTGTAGAATTGGGTGCACTGGAGGATGAACTCTATGTGATGTGCCGCCACAAGGAAAGAGGAGACCAAATAGATATTACTCTCAATTATCCTCTTCATTTTAGAGCTCAGATTTTTTACCTTGGTTCTCTCTAGGAACACAGCCATATCTACGTAGTCGATCTTTGTGTCCTTAATGTTGTTGACATTAGAAGTGACCAAGGTGATTGGAAAAACACCTTGATATTGGTACTTCATCATGGGAGGGAAAAGATATGCAGGGGTGGTGAAAATTGCCACTCCTACATGGAAGGCATCAAAAGATGTAAGGGTGGCAATTTTTGTTGCTCTTGCATGATGGATGCAAGGGTGGCAGAAAATGCCACCTTTGCATGGAAGACACAAAACAAATGTAGTGGTAGTGAAAAATGCCACCCCTGCATGAAAAAACTAGAAAACACTAACTCTGATAAACAAGGGAAAATTATCATCTAGCTACATCAAGATGGTAACAATTTTCACATTTTTGGGAAAACATAACAAGGGAATGTTACAAACTTTAAATGCTACCAATTGAACAAACTGTGAACAAGAGAACCTTGCCTTGAAAGATGAACTTAGAGAAAAAAACATGAAATAGACAGGTTTCATAGGGGTTGTTCCAAAAATGAGCATAGCACATTTTGGGAACCACAACTGGCTCCTATTGGGGAACTTCTATTGATCAAACCAATCAATGAGAGTAGAAACCAGTCTCTAAGTGCCTTCATCCAAGCCATTGGGCTATGGAGTCAAGCCAAAAAAGAAAGGTGCCAAAAATGAAAATGAAAAGCATGAAAATAAAACTAAAGACTATACAAATAAACATATGTATAGATGATCTTATCTGATACTTCAAGAATTCAAGTGCTTCAGATGCTGTCCATTATGAGGTAGAGAAAAGGGCATGCCATCTTGATACTTCAATAGGAAACTATTTTCACCATTGAGTTGATGGATAGTAAAAGGGCCCCTCCAGAGGGAGTCAAATTTCCCATACATTCCCTTTGGCTCTCTTCTTTTGTCCCATAATAGGACTTGATCTCCAACCTGGAAATCACAATTTTTTGCTTTTTGGTCGAAGAGATTCTTCACTAGACTTTGATGCACAATAATTTGGTCCACCACCATTGTTGTTCATCTAACTTAGTCAAGCACATGATCCTCTTATCGATGGATCTTTCATATGTCTGATCTTCGATTGCCTTAGCCAATTTCAATACTGACAATTATAGGGTGATTGGTATCTCAAAATTGAGACCATAAAGAAGTTGAAAAGGTGACATACCAATTATCCTTTTGGATGTAATTCTATCTACCTATAAAGCATCAACCAATACTTTGTGCTAGGTTTGTTGGTTGTTATCCACCAGCTTCCTGATGATGGTCACTAGGTTCTTGTTGCTCGATTCTGCTTGGCCATTCCCTTGTGGAAAATAATCAAAAGTGTGGGAGAGGGTAATCTCATAGTAAAAATAAAATTGAGTAATCTCTTGGGAAGAGAAACAAGCTGCATTGTCCATGACAATCTTGGTTGGGACCCCAAACCTGGAAATGATGTTCTCCTTGAGAAAATTGCACACTACTTCTAAAGTAGCATGCTTGGTTGGAATAGCTTCCACCTACTTGGTGAAGTAATTTGTGTCTGTGAGGACATAATCATGTCCAACATTGAAGAGGGGTTTACAACACCAATGAAATCAATTCCCCATTACTGAAATAGTTCTTCTATCACCACAGGTTTAAGAGGTAGAGTAGCCAACTTGGGTCTCTCAATGAATTGCTAGCATAATTCATATCTACGTACCCATTTGTATGCATCTTGAAAGAGAGTAGGCTAGTAATACCTAGCTCATAGAATCTTATGGGTAGTTATAGGAGAAAAAAGTGCTCCATAGGCCAGATCATAAAAAGACTTCAAAAGTTGATTCTACTACTCTTTATCCATGCAGCAAAGGAACACTCCATCAAGGCTCCTCTTGTACAGGCTATTGTCCTAAAAGACAAAATTGATAGCCTTTAACTTTACAGTCTTCCTTTCTTTATAAGACATGTGAGCAAGACACTCACCATAAGTAAATAAATGAGCAATATTTGAGTACCACTCATTCATGGCAAAGACAAAGAGGACTGTTGGCATGTCTTCAATTTCTTCTTCTCCATGCTCTATTTCTTTTGGTCTATTGTCAGTAATCAATTGACATAGGTCCTTTCCTTGCACCAGCTTCATTGGTTTGATGACTAGATCAAACTCCTATATTTTAGTAATCTAATTGCCTCTTTTAGTTCCAAACTCTTGCTGAGTTAATATGGATTTGACTGTGGTGTCAGGAACTAGGGCACTAGTGTGTGAATTCAGGATGTAGAAGCGAAAATGTTTCACTGCCTTTAACACTGCATAATCATGCTTATCCATGTTTGAGTACTTCAATTCATGAGCTTTGAGAGGACAGCTCATGAAAGAAATAGGAGATTCCACACCTTCTTGGTTCTATTGAACCAAAATAGCCGAAAGTGTATGCTCAAAAGCATAACTATACATTGTGAAATCCTTGTTATAGTCTGGACAAACTAGAATTGGGGTGTGGGCAATCACTGTCTTGATGTCTTAGAATGCCAATTTGCCTTCTTTAGTCTAATAGAAAGTGGCCTTTCCCTTTATCATGTTTACAATATGGTGAGTATTTTCAGCAAACTCAGGGATGAACCTTCGTAAAAAATTCACTTTTCCAAAGAAAGAGTGAACTGCAGTCTTACTTGTGGGCAAAGTAAGATCTTGGATGGACTTGACTCTTTTAGAGTCAAACTTTATGCCTTCTCAGGATATAATGTGTCTGAGCAATTTCCCCTCCATTACTCCAAAAATAGATTTTTTGGGATTTAGAGAAATGCCATTCTAGTGGCAGCATTC
Organism: Torreya grandis; assembly: GCA_037957365.1. Taxonomy (NCBI): domain Eukaryota; kingdom Viridiplantae; phylum Streptophyta; class Pinopsida; order Cupressales; family Taxaceae; genus Torreya; species Torreya grandis. Next base: position 1,954,780 of record JARHVA010001795.1, read on the forward strand.
CAACACTTGTTATAAATGGTACACATGATCACGATGATGCTTGGAAAAGACTATTAAATCATCCAGGTATAATAAAATGAACTTACCCATTTCATATTTGAAAGCAAGGTCCATTACTCTCTAAAAAGTGGCACCAGCATTTATCAGGCCAAATGGCATTCTTTGATAATCAAAAGTGCTCCAAGGTGTGGTGAAGGTAGTCTTATGCTAGTCTGCTTTACCAACTTCAACTTGATTGCACCCTAAGAAGCCATCCAACATTGATAACATCTCTGAACCGATCACTATCTAAAGAACTTGATCCATGATAGTTAGAAGATAGTTATCCTTTAAGGATGACTAATTCAAGTTTCTGAAATCCACACAGATGCAAATTTTGCCATTCTTCTTCCTCATAGGGACTATGTTTGTAATCCATGTGGAATGGTGGATTGGGAAAATTATCCTAGCATTCAGCATTTTTTATATTTCAAATAGAATAGTACTTGATATCTTCAAATTGTACTATCTATATTTTTGCTTGTAAGGCACTAAATCATTTTTGAGAGGAATGTCATGGCATAAATGCTTGAGTGATTTCAGATCATCATAGGAGTATGTCAGGACATCTATATACTGGCAGAGCAGAGTAGTGAACTTGAACTTTTCTTCCTGAGTGCAGTATTTCCCAATGTTCGCCACTTTGGGATTTTCCTTGGTACCTAAATTTACTTGATCAAACTCCTAGGAGGAGTTTGAATCTTTTTGCCACTATTTAATGAACCTGTCATGTTTATCAAATAGCTTCTCAAGGGAAACTAGGCCTTTTGAGATTTTATTCCCTCTAATTTTCATGAATTCTTCACCTACATCTGCATTTGATTTAGGGGCTGATTCAAGCTTCTGAGGTTTACTACCATCAAAATAAAGCTATTTGAAGCTATCTTTTTACTCCAAGAAGGCAATGATTTGATTGTCTCTACTTTTTAGATTACAGGATCATCTACGAAAAAAGCCTTTGGAGTTACCACTTCTAGAGTAAAGGTGAATCCCTTGATCACCACGATCAATTATTCCACCTTTGCTTTGTAATGATCTTTCATCTCTCTCTCTGTCAAATTTTTGGACCATGATATCCATTGTAGATTGTAAATCACTCTTGGCACCCTCATGAGTTATTTTCCCCAACTCAACTCAAGAAATGGAGTAGCTGCTCATATCAAAATTCTCAAGGGTTGCATCTTGTGGGGGTTTTGTTATCTCCAAAAATTTGTGCCCCTTATATCCAATCATTTTTGAAAGAATTTTGGCTTCTTGGGGGTCTTATCTTTCACTGGCACTATTTTACCAAAGTCGAAGTCATCTAGAGAGATGGCTTGCTTTTTTCTTTTGGGTGTGAAAGTTGACAACCAAGGTGGGATAGTAGAAGCACTTACAGTAGCAACAGTCCTTGTAGTTGGTGTCACTAGGGTAAAATCTACACTGCTAGTGGGAACAACAGGTGTAGTGAGTGTAGTAAGTGTAGTATCAGTTAAAGTCACACTTATTACTAAATGATCAAAGGTGGAACTATCTCTGATGGTGAAAGAAGGATATGATAGACTGGGGATGGATCTTGATGATCGAAAAACATCCCTAGAAGCACCTTGAGGGTCACCAAAAATAACTCTAGAAGGAGAGGCAGCTTTAGAAGAGGGAATACTGATGGGACAAATGGGTGAAGGAGTTGCAATAAGTGAGTAGGGTGGAGAAGAAGAAATTTCTGTGACTGGCTGCACCCCCTCTTATGGAGATAGAGTTTTCATCTCCTATTGACCTATAGGCCTATCATCTATTTCCATCTATTCTATCACTTGTTCTTGGGCACTTTGTTTCTCAACTCCCATATCTATTGACTCTGGCTCTTTCTCAACAATCTTTGATTTCTTTGACACAAATATGATCCTAGGCTTATGGGGCCTAGAAGGAGAAGGAACATCACTTTTATTCTTTGTTTTGTTTTCTACTCTCCTCCTTGTCTCTTCTTGTAATTTAGCCTCTAATTCCATGATGAATTCTTTTAATGTGATCCCTTTATTTGCTAACCAATCATTAGTGTTAGCTAATATCGATTCAAATCTCATCCTCAAAGAGGGCAACTCTTTTTGAGACCATTATATCAGAGGAAGATGAGAGTTAGTGACTTGTTTAGCAAGATACCTACTATTGACCAAATCTATGTCATCTACTAGATTTGGAGGAATATCAATGAGCCCTAGATATTCAATATTTTCTAGAGACAGTCTGTTATAGTCCATCTTCTTGATATCTTCTGTTGTCCTTAAATATACCCAAACATCTTCAATCATGGGCTCATGGAACTGAGTCTTCTTTTTGATCATGTCTTTGACACCTCTATAATCAAAGTTGGGCCTTCTTTTGAAATGCTTCATGGTGAAAAATTGGATTTCAATCTCTATTTCCCTTGCCTTTGTAGCGGTCAACACTGAGTACCTGCCAATTTCAATGGGAAACCTGAAACCCAGTCTCTTAAGTTCCATCTATTTATTGTGTATGACAATAATTTGTCTACACAGCTCCATCAAGACCAATTTATCTAAAGGAAATCTAGGGAGCATATAGGGATAACCTTGGAAAAAGCTAACCCATAGATAGAAAAAAGTAGGGAACTATAAGAACATACAGCCAAAGTCATTGATAATAGTCTAGGCTTCATTTGATATTCTCTTTTGTCCTAATAAAGGGTTAAAAAAACACAAAAATATTGTGAAGAAGGCATCATTTACCCTCTTAAAGTGATGGATCGATCCCTTTAATGTTAGCTAAGGGTAATATTGATATACAAGGGTGGTTTTTCTATCTCCCTCTGATGTCAAACTTGGAAAGGTTCTCATTAAAGTTGTAATGTACACCAGGTATGAAGTCATATAGAACTTCAAAGTAGTAGACACCTTTGTCAATTTCTCATGTAGAGAATTGATGATCTGTTCACCCCAAAAAATGACTTGTTTCCCTTTGAGGATTATCTTGATAAAGGGATACATCCATTCATGAAATTGAGAAGAAGATGGTAAACCTCCTACTCTACTGAGAATAGTAATTGAGTTGCCAACTTCTTCTATAAAGTCACTCCTTGGAAAGTTTTGTGGCCATCTGGACAAGTTGGCTTTGGGAGTATTGAGCTATCTATTATTGATCACCTTCTTCACCTTTTCAAGATCTTTGTCATATTCCTTTTGTGCTTCAACAAATTTGATCTTCAATACTTCAGTAGTAGGAGGGCACATGAAAACTTTATGGATGAACTTGGGGTTTAGTTGAATTACTACGTTGCCACTTGCATCTGACATAGCTCTGGTCTCTTTGTTGCAGAATTGGGTGCACTAAAGGATGAACTTTGTGTGATGTGCCACCATAGGGAAAGAGGAGACCAGATGGATATTTCTCTCAATTATCCTCTTCATTTTAGAGCTCAAATTTTTTGCCTTGGTTCTCTCTATGAACTCAGCCATATCTACGTGGCCGATCTCTATGTCCCTAATGTCGTCGATATTAGAAGTGACCAAGGTGATTAGGAAAACACCTTGATATTGATACATCATCACCTTTGACTTCTTTGGAGAAACTTTAATCATCAAGATGAGCCTTTGTTAAAAGTACATTGATGAAGAAGGATCTTAAGGAGAAACTGTGATAAGAGTCATGATTGCACAATCAGGGGAAAATGTGCAATCTAGGAAAATTGCACGTTGGGTGATCATGACTAAGGAAATACACTTGAAAGGGCTGAGGTGAGAGTAGGTCAAAAAGTAGAAGGAAAGGGGAGTGGGATCAAAAAATAGGAAAAAAAAATTCCAGAGTTAGGAAAAATGTGGAGAAGGTATGCATGAGTGGCAAAAATTGCTACCCTTGCATGGTTAGGATAGAGGTTAAACGTTTTGTGTAAGGGCAGAGAAAATTGTTGCCCTTACACATGAGGTGAAAGTTAGAGATGCATTGGTGGCAATTTTTGCTGCCTATGCATCTTTGATAGGTTACATGTAAGGGCAGCAAAAATCACTGCCCTTGTACGTGGTGGGCAAAGGGTCTGTAAAGGCAGTGATTTTTGCCACCCTTACACATGGTCGAAAGGACACATGTGATGGTGGTGAAAATCACCGCCATTACATAGGGTGGAATGGTCAAAAAACATGTGAGGGCAGTGAAAATTTCCACCCTTACATGGGTTGGAAAGGCCAAGGGTGGCAGATTTCACTGTCTCAATAATGGTTGAATGGCCAACAAGGAAATAATGAAGAAGGGGAGATTATGATGAGGTTGGACAGGAAAATGAGGAAGGGGAAGAAGAAAAGAAGAAAAATTAAAACTAGAAGAAAAAGAAAGAAAAACAACATAAAAAGAGAAGGGAAAATAAAAATAAAACCAAAAACAAAACCCTACCTAAAGAACAACGCAAAACAAGGCTCGAATCTGGCAAAAATGTGCTTCCTCTTGCTTGCTTGATCATCTAGGGGTAGAGAGGAGGAGAAGCAATGGAAGAATAAGTTGGAAAGAGGGAGAAAAAAGATTAAATGGGGGTGAAAACCACCCTCAACCACTTGATGCATGTGGCCATAAATTTTGCATGCAAAAATTGAGGCTGTATAGGGGTGGTGAAAATTGCCGCCTCTACCTGGGAGGGAAAAGATATGTAAGGGTGGCAAAAATTGCCTCTCCTGCATGGAAGGCATTAAAAGATACAAGGGCAAAATTTTTTGCCTCTCTTTCATGATGGATGCAAGGGTGGAAAAAATTCCATCTTTGCATGGAAGACACAAAACAAATGCAATGGCAGCGAAAAATGCCGCCCCTGCATGGAAAAAATAAAAAACACTAACTCTGAGAAATGGGGGAAATTGTCATCTAGCCACATCAAGATGGTAACAATTTTATAGTTTTTGGGAAAATGTAACAAGGGAATGTTATGAACTTCAAATGCTACTAGTTGAACAAACACGAGAATAAGAGAAGCTTGCCTCAAAAGATGAACTTAGAAAAAAAACATGGAACAGATAGGTTTCGTAGGCGTTGTTCCAAAAATGAGCATAGCTGATTTTGGGAACAATAGTGTGATATTGTATTCAACACATAACTTATCAAAATTTTTGTTCTTAAATGATCCTCCATTATCAGATATAATGTCATAAGGGATAACATAGCGATAGATGAGATGGTTAAAGATGAATTTGGAAATTTTATTTCCAATCACGTAAGTGAGGGGTATAGTTTCAAACCACTTAGTGAAATATTTGGTGGCAATGAGAATGTGTTTATGGACATCTAATGAGGTGGGGTTTATCTTCCCAATGATGTCAAGGCCCCATGTAACAAATGACCATGGTGTTAGCATTGGTTTTAAGGTCTTGGTAGGTGCATGAATCAAATTAGCATGCCATTGACACTTGTCACATTTCTTGACATATACAAATGCATCTACATCCATTATTGGCCAATAATAACTAGTATATAAGAGATTTTTGGATAGGAATACCCCACTGGTGTGTGTTCCACATCCACCTTCATGAACTTCCCATAACACTAGTATAGATTCTACTGAAGGTAAAAAATGAAGCATAGTTCCATCAAAACTATGATGATATAGGGTTGGTTTGAGTAGGGTGTAACATTGGGAATTATGGATGAAATCTTTAATTTATTTTTGAGATAAGTCTAATGGGAGGATTTTATCATGTAAATAGGCATATAGGTTTGAGTACCAATTAGAGTTGGGACCAACAATATCACATATCATTATCACAGTTGAAGGTTCATGAGCTGGTGCTGTTATATTTTCTACAAGAAACTGATACTTGATAGATGTGTTTTCATGATGAATCAATGATATAATGGTATCTATGGCATCTACTATTATATTTATTGCTCTTTATATATGCTTAAATTGAATGTCAATGATTTGGTGTTTGAAAGTGTCAACCATTGCCTTGTATGGAACTAATTTATCATCTTTAGTTTAGAAGTGGTCTATAACTTGATTGATGATTAACTGAGAATCACCATAAAATATTAGATGACATATGTTTCATTATACTACCTATCAAAGCCTTGTGATGAGTGCTTCATATTCAGCCATGTTATTGGTACAAGAAAAGCTGATTCTAAATGAATTGGGGATTAGATCCCCCTGAGGCATTATGAATAAAAGGCCTACCCTTGATCCATGTGCAGTGAATGATCCATCAAAATATAGATTCTAGTGCTTCTCCTTAATAGGTGTTTAAATGTTGTTCATGATGGATTCATTAAGAAATTAGAATGTTAATGTCTCTGTGTCTTCAAGAGGTGCTTTAACAAGCTAATTTGCAAGAGCTTGCCCCTTAATTGCTTTTTAGTTTACATAATCTATCTCAAACTCACTAAGTAACATGATCCATTTGGCCATACAGCCTTGCAAATATATTTTTGATAGTAGATACTTAAGTGGATCTACTTTGGAAATAACCATGATCTTATTGTTCAACATGTAGTGGTGTAGTTTTTGAGCTGCAAAGACCATAGCGCAAAAATCTTTTTTGATAGGCATATAATTGTGCTCATATGCAACTAGTGTATAACTTAGATAATACACTGCATATTCTTTTCCTTTGTCATCATGTTAAGCTAGAAGTGCCTCTAGAGCATTATCCATAGTAGAAAGATATAACAAGAATGGCTTCCCTAGATTCAGAGGCAATAGAATTGGGGGATTTGTGAGATAGTCCTTTAGCTACTAAAAAGCCTTTTGACAATCATTATTCCAATGAGATGTAACACCTTTCTTTAGTAGGTGTGAAAATTGATGGAACTTGTATGATAATTGAGATATGAAGCATCAGATGGATTGGATCTTGACCTATAAACTATGAAGTTACTTCAGATTTGTTGGTGGTAGCATCTCTATTATAGCTCTTACTTTAGATAGATCTAATTCAATGCTCCTGTGAGAAACAATGAAGCCCAATAATTTTCCTCATATAACTCCAAACACACACTTCTTGGGGTTGATCCTAGATTTATGTTCTCATAGTCACTCAAATATCCTCCTTAATGTTATTGGATGGTCGACCCTAGTTTTATATTTGCCTAATATGTCATTGACATAGTCTTCGATAGTGTCATGCATCATATCATGAAATATGGTTGTCATATCTCTTTGATAAGTGACCCATACATTCTTAAGGCCAAATGGCATAACCTGATAATAGAATGTTCCCCATGAAGTGGTGAACACTATTTTGTGTTGGTCTTTTGGTGCTATTTTGATTTGATTGTAAGTTGAGAAACCATCCATTAGTGAAAGCATTTCATAACCTACTATGGAGTCGACTATCATGTCAATGTTAGGTAGTGGAAAGTCATCCTCAGGGCATGATTTTTTAATGTCACAAAAATTATTATAGATTTTTATTCCCTTAGGCTTCTTGCTGATTGGTAATACAATGGAAATCCATTTAGGGTAGTCAATTGGTCTAATACATCCTAATTCTAAGAGTTTCTCCATCTCTTTCTTTGTTAATACAACAATGTGAGGATGCATCTTGTGCAACTTTTGTTTTACTAGTTTGGCATCAGGATTGACCACAAGGTGGTGTAGAACCAAGGTGGGGTCCAAACTAAGCATGTCAAAATATGCACAAGCAAATATATCTACAAACTCTCTCAGTAGGGTTGTAAGACTTCATGTTCTTTCTTAGTAAGGGATGCACCTAGCTTGATCCACTTTGGGTCATATGGGGACCCGATGTTAACCTTTATTATATCTTTTACTAGAAGAGTGGAGTCATCATCAAGGATAGTTGGTAATGACTTGAACTGATTGGTAACACTAGAGTCCTCTATTAGGACTAGTTCTTCAATAAGCTCTCCAAGACATGATGAATCAAAATGTCATAATGGGAGATTAGGTTATATGACAAAGGCAGTTGGAAATTCTTGTATGACTTGATCAAAGGATTTATGCCTTCCAATATTGAATTTAGACCCATTATCATGTTCATTTTTAGCATCTTCTTGAATGATTTGATCAAAATCTTGTTACTCTGTAGAGCTGAATTTAGATCCATAGTGAACTTCATCATTATTAGTTTCTTGCATGATTTGCTCAAAATATTGATGCTCTTCAATACTAAATTCAAACCTATAGACAAATTTATCATTGGTGGTCTCCTAGTCTATACATGAATAAGTTTGAATACCCCCATCTAGTGATGCTTAAAATAGGTTTTCACTATTAGACTAGCATTTATCTTTACTATATCCCCGATCAAAAAATGCCTCAAATAGGTTTTCAATTTGAGACCTCAATGTTTTATTTATTTTCTTTTGGTTAAGGGTGTTCAATGATTCTCCAAAATAGGCTTCAGGATCCAATTTGATTTAGAATCTTGATTTATGATCTCCCAATGGAACATTGTCCCTAAGGCCTAGAAATTCATAAAATGCTTCATCATTTTGAAAGTCATAAATTGGTATGTGTGTCTCTTATTGATCCCAATCTATTAGTTGGGGATAATATAATGATAGGGGATTTTTATGAGTGATTGGGTGAAGGGTGAAAATGGTGTGATTATCAAATAGGTTGGTCTGGGCTAAGCCATCGAATAAGCTATGATTGGAATCTACTTCATTGTCAGCATCCTCATCACTAGTCGATGGTGATGGAACATGAGTAAGGTATATAGGGTCACCCTCAGATGGTTTAAATCCAAGTCCATAAGGTCTTTCATACTTGGTCATAGAAATAGGTTCCAATATTCCCTATAGATTTGGCTTGAGGCCCCTTCCTTCATAATCTTGATTTTCCATGATATGATTGGGAATGGGATACTCAGGGTTCTTGTAACAATTGGCCAAATTATCATTATAAAACCATGACTCATCTCCTTTAAGAGGATCTTATTCTAGGCTAGAAGCTAGTATGAAAATGACTGGTCCTAGATTATGAATGTGGCCTTTGCCCTTTCTTTGCTAGTGCATGCATGGGATAACTTAGGTCTTTCAAAGGATTCTAAGTTTTGAGGAATCTTTGCAATATGAAATGTATCATGAGTCAAGTAATGTTTTGAGCCATTAGTCAAGATGGTAAAACGATTAGATATTTTAGGAGGTGGCATGTGACTAAAAAAATTAAGGGTATTAGGATTAATACAATTTTCCTTTAGTAATTCAAGGAGTATTACCTTCCCCTTATCTTTCTTATTAGATGGATTCATGCTAAAACTGTAGTTATAACTTTGAAACTCAGCCTGTAGATGTTTATAATTCTCATACAGATTCAAATCTCTTGGAATGTTAACCTCCATCCCTGAATGGGAGAAATTGATACATTGGTGTAATGTTGATGGGACTGCATGGATCTCATGTAACCAAGGCCTACCTAAAAGTATATTGTATGAAAAATCAAGATCCAACACATGGAAAAGGGTATCATGAGTCAAGGGCCCAATGATAACTAGCAAGTTAACGGTGCCCTGTGATTCACACTCTTAATTATCATATGCTTTTATGGTGATTATTTTTGCTTGGAGATCCATCATTGTGTACCCAAGAAGCTTGATGAGTTTTAGAGACACTTTGTTTAGAAATGATCCATTATATAAGGACACATTTCACTTTGTGTCACATTATATATACTTTAATGTATAACGAATTGATATGCAAGGGGCTAAGAGGTGACATATCACTTTGGTTGAATGTGACTTGTTGGGTTGAAGCTAGGTGTCCTACCAAAGCTTTAAATTAATCAGGGGATATGTCATTCAGAATAGTGGATTGGATAAGGTATTTACTTAATATTTTATTATGGTTTGTTGATGTGCATAATAAATCCAAAATGGATATTTGTGATGATATTTTTTACAATTGTTCCATTATATCAAATGTCTTTTCTTGAACAATGTTAAATGGTTTATTCTGAGGCCAAATGATGGGTAAAGTGGCAAGTGGTTATGGGCTTGGTATGGTAATTTTAGACTACCAAGTTGTGATTACACAATCATGATTAGATACACGACCATTATTGCTAATTGATGATGGTAGAGGGGGGCTAGATAAGATAAGTCTCAATCACTGATGCACTTGAGTGTGGTCATGGGTGAATGATGAGTTATCATTATAAGGTCTTAACATGGGAATCCATATTTACTGGCTCACCTATATGTGGTCTCAGGTCAAAGAAGGGTTACCAAAATTATTAGATTGGTTTGGTGTGACTAGCAATGGTCTTATTTGGTTGAAACTTAGTCTAGGATTGATGGAAATGGTATTAACATTACCTCTTAAGATATGACCTACAAATGAGTTATAGTCATTTGCAATGGCATGGTAGGTTTGTTGGTTGTGGCCACTATTTTGGCTTTAGTTTTGTTCATTATTTTGGCTTTACTGGTTTTACTGCTAATTTTGCTAACTTGGCCATTATTATTGATGTTATTATTATTGTTACACTAGCTGATTGTTATGTTGAGTAAATGGGTTTTGATAGATGCCAAGATTTGAATTGGATGTGGAAGCTCCATTATCCAATGTGATCTCTCCCTTATCCAACATATTTTGGATGACATGTTTGATTTTTAAACAATGTTGTAAATTATGGCCTTTAACCCTATGAAATGCATAGAATTGTTCTAACTTGTACTAGTTTGGCATGTCTGTACCTAAGACTACTTCAATGGGTTCTCCAAGGTTGGTAAATGGATGATGAGTAGGTGGGTTTCTCTTTGGAGGTGGGTTTTGTAAATTTAAAGGCTATTGTAATTATTGTATTTATTGTGTTGGCTTAAGTTGTACTTATTGTGCATGTTGTAGGTGTGGAAGAGGTTGATGGGTAGGAGTAATATGAAAAGGTGGTGCTAGCTAATCAGATGGTGTTTTCACCATTTGGACATGGTGTGACCCTATTAATCCATTCCCAACAACATTCTTATTGTGGTTAAATTATTTTGGCCTATCATTATTATTGGCATGTGCTGCTTGTGATGCTTACACTTATTTTGGATTTTGATGTTGATTATTGGTATAATTTTGTTTTTGGCGATTATTATAATTAGTTGAGTTTATTTTTATGATCCCTTTGTTAATAAGGGCTATTTTGATCATTAAACCTTTATCGATGATCTCTTTGAACATATGCGCACATTATAACTCTAGATAGTAGGATATTTCACTATATAGATTTTTGGTAAACACAACTTCTAGTTGCTTATATGGTAGACTATGGGTAAAGTGGATGGTAAGAGCTCTCCATAATTTTAGATAACTTGTGAAGCTTTCACCTAGTTTTTGCCTTGCTTTCATTAAGTTAACCAATGAAATCTCATACTCAAGATTATATGAGAAGTGTTGCACAAACTTATCTGATAGATCATTAGAGTCAAAAATTGAGTTCTTTATTAGTTTCAAAAACCATTTCAAGGCTTATCTAGTTAAACTCCTTAAAAAAAATAACAATGGATAAATGCACTATATGCCATTAGTTGGCATGCAATAAAGAACTCTATCAAATGTGCTTTGGGATCACCTTTCTCCTTGTATTTATCAAAGTTGGGTAGCTCATATCCTGGAGGGAATATAATTTGTAAGTACTCCATGTTAAAAGGATATGAACACACATCATCCAATTTGAACTTTTTAACTTATTACCCAGCTTGGATGATAGAAATTGCATCCTTCATTTGTTATTCCTTCTCAAGGAAAGTTGTTGGAATATTGGCCTAAGTTGATGGTTGGGCATTCACAAGTGGATGACTTAGACTAGGATATGATTGAGGGATTTTATAGAGTAGGTTGTATTGGCTAGGGAATGGTCCAAGAATGTGCATGCATGGATTAAGGTATAATTATTGAAATTATACCTATGGTAGTGTAAAATTTTGGTTGGGGTTAGATATGTATGACTAATTTTGTGGATATTGGGGCTAGGATGGAGGGATATAACCATATTGTGCTTATTGTGGTTGAAGAGAGACTTGATGTTGACTATTCAAACCTTGTTATTGAGTGGGAACTTGTGAGCTAAGATCTTATCTCTGAACCTGTGTTACATTTTGCACAAAAGGCAATAACTGCCTAGAAGGTACTTGAGGAACATTGGAACCTCTTTGTTGTGAAGATACCTATTGAGAAGTGGATACATGTTGGATATTTAGTATCTATTGCTGACTAATATGCATATGTTATTAATTAGACATTATTTTATTTTGGATTGGTATATTGGCTAGTGAAGGAAGAGGTATGTTCACTGCTACCTTGTGAGGTAGAACATTGGTTACCCCTATTGAGGTGGTAATGTGTTTGGCCTCTATTACATTGGGATACTTGATTGTGCTTGCTATTATCAAATACTACTTGTCATTTTTTGGGGAAGAGTAGGATTCAACACATTTTGTTACAGTGTGGCAATGCTTGTTGGCTAGCTACTTAATCCTATTGGTTGTGCACTTAAAGAAGTAGCTGGTTGAAAACTAGAAGTAGTTGGTTGAGGTTGGGATGTAGAAGTTCCTATTCCCTAATTTTGAAAATTGCCAATGGTACTAGCTAAAGGCACATTTTATTATGGATTGATTGTTTGTGTGCCAACACCATTTTGGTTTGAATTGGACATTGCTTGCACATTATCCCCTATGTTTTGCTCAGTATCATGCATATAAATTGAAGATATTTCCTCTATAATTAGTGTATTGAACATGGTTTCTACTAAAGTGTTTTGCATAAATGGATCTAAACCCTTATTATCTTGACTTGTCAACTTAGTTAAAACTTTTGTTCAAGGAGCTAGATTAATAAGAGGTGCATATGACAAGGCCATATTAGTAAAGTTATGTGATAAATTGAGATATGTTTGGTATGATTGATGCATTTGATCGAAGTGGTCATCCATGGGACCTCTTTGTGGGATAAACACATAGGGGTTTTGATAAGGTATTGGTATAATGACGTTAGGATTACTAGAAGAGAAATGTCGATGAGTCTTATTATAAAACATGTTGGAAGGCTCTCTTTCTATATTTTATTTGTTTTCATACCCTACCTCTATAGTTCTATTGGGATCATATGTTGATGGCTTTATGATATGATAAGTTTGTTGTTGAGTACTTTTTGTAATCAATGGTATGTTAGATAAGTATTGGGCCATTATCTCTTGATCTTACTCTATATACAGAGGTGTAATAACTAAATAATTGGCCAAAGGATCTTGAATTTGTCCCCCTAGTTGAATATTTTTGGGTGGATAAAAATCTATTTCCCAAATGACATTGTCTTCAGTAGGGTTTTCCACAAAGTGCCCTTATGTGAAAGGATTTCCATATCTAGAATTGTACATAGCTCCACTACATGCATAGTGATCCATGTTAAAATTAAATGACAAATATTTCACAACAAGAGAAGGGATTAAGGTTACATAAACTCTATAAAAGCTATGCCTTTTAGGAAGACAAAGGGTTCAAATGTGATCTAGCATGGTCAAAAGTTGAGTTGAATCTCCAAAAATTCTATGCAAGGACTTGATAAAAATAATGTATCATCAAACAATAAATGCCAAGTGTCTGATACATTTAAAGGTCATGAAAAATGACTTAAATCAAACTACCAAAATTTAATGTTGAAACGTGTTCCAAGTAGGTTTAAGCTACTAAAGGGAAAAGTTGCTAGGTCTTTTGTCCAAATGTGGAGTCAAAAGCTAGGATCAAATATGATATGTGAGGAATAATGGCCAAATAGTGGGAAAATATCGACTTAAAAAGGATGATTGATTAATCTAACAAAATTGGAATAGTTTAACATAGACAAGGTACATGACTCTAGACATAAAACATGATTTGATTGGTATAAGATGATAAACAAGAAATGTTTGAAGATAAACTAATTTAACTAAAATAAAATCACAAAACAATATAATTTTCCAAAATTGAGTGACAAATTAACCCAAGTTACATAATCCAAAAGAGGAAGATCTGGATACCAACCTTAGGAATTAAGGTCTAAACTGAAATCAACCAATATTTGAATTTGAACTTGTAATAGTTAATCAAGGACTGAACTAAGGATAAACTATAAATTTGATGACAAAGAGCTAGAAGAATTGAATAGTGTGACCATGCTAATCCAAGATTCAATAAGGCTCAAGTGAGTGGTTGAAAATAAATGATAATGAAAATACAAGATGAAACAAGACAAGTATTTTAAAACAAAATCGGTAGCCTAATGACATTAGCATTCCCAAAAGATGATGTGAAAAATGGTTTATGTTTCAAGACTTCAAAGGCACAAGATTTTGAAGTGATTTAGGCAACATAATGGTATCCTCCTCAATCAAGTGCTACTTTCAATGTTTTGACACAAAAAGAGAATGTTTGCTAAGTTAAATCAAAGTGTCATATGGATGGCATAATGCCTCCTAAAATAATGAAGTGATGTGGAATCATGACTCATTAAATGACATGGTTTGAACAATAAATTTTTTATTCTAACACACCAAACAAAAATGACCAAAATACACTAAGTGTAATCATCCAAATCTTAGCAAGGGTATAGCAATGTGGGGTTGACTAAACTAATTATTTTAAAAACATTCTAGATGGATCAATTACATAATGAATTTGATGTAAAATGGTACAAAATAAATGCACTTTAATTGGGTGTCTGTGGCACTTGGATTATTTAAAAAATGTCTTATCCTTTTTGTAACCACTACATTCATCACTTGCTCAGTGTAGTGTGATGTCCATTGTGTAGATGCATCCTGTGTGCAACTCTAACACTAGAAGGTAGTTTAACCACTCAAACCTATGATCCTATTGAGAGTGGTTAAAGTCAATGCTAAGAGATGAAACCATAGGTCAAAGATTCCCTAAATAACTCATGGGAGGTAATGAAGTCCCCCTCACAAGCCAAAATGCAAGAAATAAATGACACAATAGAAAGACTTTATGGTCACCTCAAGATCACCTAGTACTATTGTGAGTTTTTGAAGAGGGCTTTAAATGACATTATTTCCATGCCTTGGACTAGGCTCAAAGTGTGATGAGATGGTGCTTTTGATCCCAAAATTTCCCTAAAGGGGATGAATGAGAAAGCATACACGTACATCTTTTTTCATTAAAACACATAATCAAAAAGCAAGTTTGAAAATAATGGAAGTGAAGTTAATTTCATTGCACCAAATTGAATATGTTTGATTAGATTTTTTACTATCCCTTTGGCAAGTTGTGTAAATAGAAATAATTTCAAACCACCCAAAAAGAAGTTGGTGTTTTTGATCCCAAAAGTTTCCTAAAGGGGACGGATGGGAGAGCATATACACATAACTCCCTATTTACTCAAAAAAGATTAGACTAAATAAATAATGAAAATAACTTGCAATTTTTTTTTGAAGTGTATTAAATTTTATAGAACTAAAAAAAATGTGTAGTGGTGTTCTTTTAGCCCCTTGGCTTTAAGTTGTGAACTTTGAAAGAAACCACAAAAACTTAACCAATAAAACACCCTAAAAAGTTTCTTTAAACACAAAAATGAATGATTCCTAGTTTTTTTTAGACATTTAAATGAAGTGTGAAAATAATAATTTATATTGAAATGGTTTTCTCCAAATAGGTCCTACAAAGAAATGGTTAAAACTTCATTTAGCCTTGAAGCTTATTTATCAAATGAGACAAGCAACTTTGAAGGGTTAAATCTATCAACCTGAAGGCAAAACCACTAAAAAAACAAACATGTTAGGTTATAAAAAGGTTAGAAAAAATATCAAAAAAAAAAAAAAAATTAAAATAAATAAAATAAACTTATGAAACATGCAAACAAGTTAGAAGGTAAAAAACAAGAAAATTGAACACAAAAATCATAAAAAATTGCAGTTAGTAATTTAGTCATAACTTTTAAAATACACATCCATTTATCACAAAATTTTTGGAGGTTATTTATAGGTCCAGGGTGTACCTATATATAAAAATTAAGGTAAAAAAAAATAAATTAAAAAATGTTATGATCTCTGTACTAACCATTTTTATGAAAAAGTTAAAAAATAGAAAGTGATAGTCACTAAAAGAACTACAAATTATAAAATATAAATAATTTTTTTGTAAAATTTTTAGAGAATATCAATGACATATTCATAAAAAAATTTAGAAAAAAATATTAAGTAAATAAAAATTTATGAATTCTTTATTGGCCATTTTTAATCAAAGAAAAAACAACAAAAAAAAAGAATTAAAACTATGAAATACAAAAAAGTTTGTGGGTTATGTTCTCATGACGATACTCCCACCGGGCGTGCCATTTGTGATCAAAGAATTTGAATCAAGAGAGGATGGTTAGTATTTTTTTAGTTTCAAAATGAAATAAAAATGAAATAAATGCACTAGCATAACATCTCTAGGCCTAGATCTTAGGGGGAGCTTAATGAACAAACAACAATTGTAAACTCAACTAAAATGCAAAGAACAAAAATATTTATCTTCCTTGAGAGCTCTAAATGATTTCTTATTTCGGGTTGCTTAGATTATGCATAATAAGTCTTCATCAATGACATATGGCTAACATCATCTCCTCTATGCACCATTGTTGAATTCTTGGCTTGATTGATGGCTTGGCTCAATTTCAACATTATAACACTATGTTTTTAGCTTCATGAATCTATTCTTGCATTATAACTCTAACTTGATTGAGATCCATAAATAAAGAGCTCTAGGCTTGATTTTATAGGCTTTCAAATCCCTTAGAATGGGTTAAATCTGACCATGGTTGAGTTTATTAAGCTTGGTTGAGTTTGACATATTCCTAGGATATTCTAGAAATATAGATATTTTCCAAAACAGAATACTCACAATCATGGTTGAGTTTACTAACTTTGGTTGAGTTTGGAATATTATTAGAATAGTATTTTAGATATTTTCCATTTGAGACAACTCACAAAGGTAAGATGCTCTTGAATTTCCTTTTTAGTAATTGATTTATTAGCTCATGGTTGAACTCAATTAAGATTTGAAATTAATTTAACTTGCTAATTGATTTTTATTAGGATGTGAAAGTTAATTAATTTTTTTAAGGATTTAGTCATTTATTTTATTTTGATTAATTCAATGTATGTATTTGCCTTCTTTAATTGATTTAATAGGTCAAATTGATTTAATACAAAGTTATGAAGCAAAATTTGAGACTAATAGAAATTCTTGGGCTAGATTGGAAAGAGTTAGTCTAAAGTTGGATATGAAGCCATTGGTTGCCAAATTTAGGTGTCTACAATCCTATCAGCCCAAAGGGTTGTCTTCAACTTGGTGTGCCAAGTCCATTAATTCTCTTCCATTGTTCTCTTAATGATCCTGATCAAGTTATTATTTGTAGACTCAACTAATCCATTCCCTTAGGGGTAATAGTTGGAGGAGGTGCTAAGGTAGATGTCATGCTTCAAATCCCATTCACTTGTCTTTGCTCCTAGAAAGCCAATGCATTATCTGAGATGATTATTGAAGGAGCTCTAAATCTAGTTACTATACTTCATAGAAGTCTAGGACTGAATTTTCATTTCCCTCCTTAAGAGATATAGCTTCCACCCATCTTGTAAAATAATTAGTGGCTGTCAACACCCACTTGTGACCAATACTAGAAAGAGGATTGATCAGACTCATGAAATATAAACCCCATTGTATGAAGGGTTATTCAACCTAGATTGGATGATGAGATAAAGTAAATAGATTTTGTTTTCCATAAAAAAGAGTAAAATTTTGACATTTTCTTACCCAAACATGGGTATCTTTAAATAATCTGGGCCAAAAGTAACTAGCCCTCATTATCTCAGCAACTATGGTTCTCATAACAAAGTGACCACTAGTTGGTCCATCATGAAACTCATGTAATAATTTATCAATCTAATCTCAATCAATGCATCTCAAAATCACACCTAAAAAGTCTTTTATAAATATTACTCCATCAACCAGCATGTAGGGAATGGATTTTAGCCTAAAGTATCTTCTCTTGGCCCTATCAAGACCTTGTGGACACTCACCAGTTTATAGGAAATAAATCATGTCTTATGTCTAGATCCTTATGGTTGAAGGTATAAATACTATAAGATCATCATGAAGTACTAAAAAAATCTCACTTTTCTCTATTAGGTCTAAAGCAAGATGCTCACATAGTCCCTTTCCTTTCACTAGCTTGGTTGTTTTGATCTCCACATCGTATTCCATCACTTTGGTGATCCAACCTACCCTTTTCTCACTCAAATATATACTAAAAAAATTCTTTCACACCAAGATGAGGCACAAAAATGTAAATCTTGTTTTTAGATAGCATATGTACTTATTTGAGCTCCTTATGACTAAAATTACTTATTTCTCCACATATGTATATCTTGTTTCATAACCTTCTAGACCTTGATAAAAAAAATCAATAGGTTGTTCTAAATTTTCCTAATTAACTTAAGTGAGAATGGTAGATATTAACTATTTATTCCAAAAATTATAGAGGTTGAAGTCCTTGGAGAAGTTAAGACTTACAAGGGTAGGAGCTTGGGCCATGGCTTGCTTGATTCCTTCAAAACTTTCTTTCCTCCTTCCTATCTAAGTAAATATCTCATATTTTCTTAACATGGAGGTCATAGGCTTGAAAAAATTAGAAAAATCAAGAATAAACCTCTTAATGAAATTGATCTTACCAAAGAATATTTGTAGACCCTTCTTATGTTTAGGCAAAGACAATGCCAAGATGGTACTTACCCTTTTAAGATCAATAGACAAACCTTTCTTGGAAACATGTGGCCTAAGAGTTTGCCTTCATGAACAAAAAAACACACTTATTTGGGATTAGAGAGATCCCAAACTCTCTAAACCTCTTAAAAATCTTTCTTAGGTGTTTCAAATGATTTTTTGCTTCCTTGTAAAAAAATATCACATCATCAATATATACAAGTACAATGTCATTGATTAGTCCTTGGAAAGCCATATCCATTACTTATTGAAAAGTATCTATAGTATTTGAAAATACAAATGGAATATTATTATAGGCATATGAATCCCATTTAGTAATGAAGGCTATCTTTTACTACTCACTTTCTTTTACAAAAATTTGATTGTACCTAGAATAACCATCTAGGAGAGAAAACCTCTCACTACCTACCACCACTTGCATAATTTACTCCATATAAGGGAGGGGATAATTATCTCTCAAAGATACTATATTAAATTCCCTAAAGTCCACACACAATAAAATATCCCCATTTTTCTTTCTAACATGGACTAAATTGGCCAGCCAAAAAGAATGCTTAATAGGAAAGATGATTCTAGACTCAATCAACATAGTTCTTTTTTCATGAGTGGTTCAATCTTAGGATTGATTAGTATCTATATTTTTTTGATGAGTTTGGAATTTTTATCTATATATATAGTATTTTGAGCTAATATTTTGTCAAAACCCTTCAAATCACTATACTCCCATGCAAAAATATCACTAAACTCTTTGCATAGTTCAATGAAATCATGTTTCTCTTGACTAGTGCATACCTTTCTAAGTGCAAGAAACTTATCTTTGAAGATATATACCCTTTCATAGTTATATTTATTATTTGACATGCTTACCTTCTCCTTATTGAGTTGGTCATCCTCATTGAATATACTTCAAGAGTCACTAGGCCTTTGGGAAGCTTGTTAGATTCCAACTAGATAATTTGCCCTCCATATTGTTGTTGAAGCTTAGACTGATTCTTTATAGAGAACTCAAACTCTTCTTGTAGGAAGAGTGATATTTTTTGATCACTATAAAAAACTTTCCAATTTGTGACATTATTTGGTATAGAAATTCTCACAATCACCTTTAGATGAGGCTAATTCTTATCTTCTCTTATGCCTTTTGGAACATCAAACTGAGCTCCAATTAATGCTAGCATATCAACATGTTTTTTAATCTTCTCTTGAGATATAAGTGATGATATATGCCATGAAATATTCAAAAAGGTCCCAGAGTCTATGTTTTTAGGACTTGAGCAAGGAGTTCTTGGTCAAATTCTACCCTCTAACTTGATTGACAACAAGCTCGCTATCACTGAACACTTGCAATTATTTGACACCTCTTTTATTTACCCACTCTAGGCCATGAATGAGGGCCTCATATTAAGATACATTACAATTAAAAGAGAACTAAAATTTTAAAGTTGAAAAATACCTCTCCTTTGAAGGTGAAACCAACATGGATCCACCACCTGCCCCAATATTGCTTCTAGACCCATCAAAGAAAATCTACCATAAGCCATTCACATCTTCATTTGAATTCATCAAATTGGGCATGAAATAATCCTTATCATGCATATAATATAATCCAAGACCATATTCCTTGATAAAATTGTAAGGATCATGCACATATTTGTCATCTCCCCACTTATCTAGAAATAAATCAGAAACTCCTTCAAGGGAAGATGATGGGGATTGATCAATGTGAAACTCCTTTTCATCAATGACAACATAGTCAACATTTTATACCTTGGGTGAATATGGTTCCAAGTGATCTCTATTAATAGGTTTTGACTCAATCTTCACTTTAGTGCCATATTTTGTTCTAAACACCATGTAAGACCAATTATTTGCCAAGTATCCACCTGTATTGGATGTAAAGTCTCATGACAAGAAAATAGAAAAATAGGGAGGTAAATCTGCTACTACCACATCATGATGGATTGAAAAAGTAGGAAAAGAAGGAAGAATCAGATTCAAACCTTTCACTATCCCTAAAGTTTTAGCTAGTGATCCATCCAATTTCAAAACTTCTTTAGTCATTAGCTTGTATTTGATGTCTAGCTTATCCGCTATGCATTTGGGCATAATTGATTGCTTTTTCCACTATCTATGATTAAATTATGAACTAAAAAATCAAAAATAATTAAAGATAGGTATAAATAAGGAATATTCTCATTTTTCTTTGCTTGGCCATCTATAGATTGAGTTTCATTGGCTGAAACCACATTGTCATTTTGAGATGGGCCAGATTGTGTACCCAGTCCATGTAATTCCTTTTGGAGTATATCTTTATACCATAGTAATACTAGAGAATACCATAATGAGATGTTCATATGAAGCTTCTATTGAACATTTTCTACATGACCATTTTGTGTTTTCCCTTTGGCTCCTTTCATTTCTCCCTTGCTCATTTTCTATGTTTGGTCTCTTGCCTTGTTACTTGTCTTTTCCCTTTGACCTCTCCTAGTTCAGGCTCTTCTCCCTTGTTATTTTTCTTTACCTTTGCCTTTTTTGGCTTAGCTTTTTGGGATTTATTTTTCCCTAAAAGTGCCCTTTGAAAGGTTTTCAAAGGGCCTTTTTTTCCTCACATTCTTCCCAAGTGTCGCTTCAGATTTTTTTGAAGGGTTCTTTTCTTTCAAGTGACCCTTTAGAAAAGTTTCAAAGGGAAATTTTTTTCCCAAGTGTCCCTTCATACTTTTTTAAAGGGCACTTTACTATCCAAGTGACCCTTCAAAATTTTTTTTAAGGCACTTTTCTTCCCAAGTGTCCCTTTAAACTTTTCCAAAGGGCACTTAGTCTTTGTAAATACCCTTCAAAAAAGTTTTGAAGGGCCATTTCCTTTATAAATGCCCTTAAATTTTTTTTAAGAGACCTTGTACCTTCCCCAAGTGTCCTTCAAATTTTTTTTTAAGGACACTTTCCCAAGTGTCATTCGAGAAAAGTTCTCGAAGGAACTAGCCATTACCTTTCGAGCAAAATCCCTAAAAGAATTCCTTCAAATAAATTATCTAAAGGTATTTAATTCAAGAAAATTGCTTGAAACAATAAACTTGACCTAATGAATCCTCATGATGTGCCATAGGACATCAATTTTAATACAACCAACTAGCCATTGGGGTGAAAATATGATGTGCCATAGGACATCAATTTTAATACAACCAACTAGCCATTGGGGTGTAAAGATGATGTGCCATAAGACGTAAAATTTGGGGTGGCTAACTAGCCATTGGGATTCAAAAACATGACGTGTTATAAGACATCAAATTAAGGGTGGTCAATTAGTCATGAAGGATCAAGTAAGAAGTAAAGTCACTTGGAAAACTTGAATGACTCTGTAGTGCAAATTGGGTTTCTTAATAAGCTTTGCTTATGAATTTTATAAGTAGAAGTGATCAAACAACCCAAAGAAGCAAGTAAAAAGTAAAGTCACTTGGAAAATCCAAATGACTCTACAGTGTAAATTGGGTTTCCAAACAAGCTTTGCTTATGAATTTTATAAGTAAAAGAAATTGAAGAACCTAAAAGGGCAAGGATAGCAAATCAGGTTTCCCAACATGCTTGACTTATAGGTTTATAAGTAAAGCCATTCAGAAGGCCCGAATGGGTCTATAGTGCAAAATGTGGGAGCTTTAAAGAAGAATATAAGTTTCATAGGAGGGATATGGGCCATTTATTATGGAGGGTCATCTCACCATTGATTTTTTAGTGATCCTAGTCATTTCAAGAGGGTGAATCAAAGAGAAGGACAAACTCTAAATGAATGAGAGAACAACTGGAATTAGTTTCACCATGATGGTAACTACAAACTATTTTGGAGGCTTCTATTTTGACACCCAAGAGCTCTCTCTTCTCTCCCTCTTTTTCTATAAATAGGACCTTGGGATCTTGTTTTAACATCCATAGATAGTATGATGAAGACCTACTTGCATGTTTTACCATTTTTTGCCTTTAAGCAAAGAAGCATAAGCCTATTTTCTTTCTAAGTTCTAGACATTTTATTGGGCATGCAAGAGACACAGAGTGAAAAAAATTGATGTTTTATCCTTTTATTCTCTATCCTTCATGATTTTAAGCAAATATTTGATCCAAAAGGTCATATAGAGTGCATTATAGCTATGTGAGATTTTGCACATGTGTAACCCTTTTCTGGACTATATAGGTTGTCTTTTCTAGTTATTTACCTTATGTGATCTCATTCATTTTGTGTCTACATTGAAATAATTATGTTGGAATCTTGTATAGCTTGAGTTATAGACACTATTATATTGTATTGTGTATAATCATAGGGCATACATGTGGATACTAATTCTTTGTATATCACCATTATAAACTAGGCTTTTAATTTATGTAAACTTCTAACTCTTTTCACTCATACAAACTATTCAATAGTTTTATTGCACAAAAAGATAATATAGGGAGTTATCCATTTCAATCTATAGGTTTATTTACACATATAGAAACACCCACAAGCCTGTAAATGTCCCAATGTTGCCCAAATTGGGAAGAGGCCTGAGCAACCCTTTTCTAGGGTGCAAGATTTGGAGACAATAGTTTTGGCACATATAGTGGGACTCAAATTATTGTTAAGTCAAGGTGAATGCTGATTTTGATAGGCCTAAAGTAGTATAAATACACCTAACCCAGCATTTGGTGACTCTTAAAGTGATCTGAGCAACATTTTAGGTGACAATTTGGGTGACGGTTCTACCCCAATTGGTGGTAGAACTTCTAGAAACCATAACTTTTGCACCATAGCTTTGTCTGACTCCCTATTTGAACCATTAGAAATATAAGAATGAGGGGAAAAATGTGAGATTTCATGGAGATATAATAGGTGGGCTTTAACTACCCCAAAAAAATGGAAGTGCCATAAATTTTAATTTTAGTAGTGCAATCTAAAAATAGTAAGTTTATAAAAATAGTAATTCTTTGAATTTTATATTATTGTAAATCATAGAAGTTGAACCACTTAATCTCCCTTGAGATTAGTGACCTTCCACATCCTCTTTCCACCTTTAAAATGTGTATAAATGAATATGTAACCCTAAATAGAAATTAGGCATCTCTTCCTAGAGATAATCATATGTTGCATATGTAATTTTGAGCAATAAAACATCTCTTCTCAAAGATAGCATTATTATTTATGTGTTCTTGATATATTCTTCAACCAAGACCTTTGAGTTTTAGATAAAAAAGGTGTGAATCCCTAGTTCTAAACTAAGTTTTATACATTATCCTACATGGTCCTTAAGATTTTCTAACCAATCCACTTCAATTAAAGCATTTCCTGAAGAACAATGCCTTGAACCAAGGAGGTTTTGGGGAAGAAGAAGAAGTTGAAGAAGAAGAAGAAGAAGAAGAAATAGAGGATCATAAGGGAAGAAGAGAAATGGAGGAAAGGGGAGAGTTAGATAGACATCAACCCTTGCTTTTAATACCCAAAACCCAATAGAGCTTCTTGCATATGACCCCATCCCTCCAAATACTACCAAAAATATTCCTAGTTTCAATGGAGAGGGTCCTATTACCCCATTTGAACATATTAGAGACATCTCTAATTTTTGCAATTTTCATAATGTTACTAGGGCCAACATAGCTATTAAGGTACTTGCTATGTCTTTAAAAGGAAAAGCACTTGACTGGTATAAAATGTTGGAGGGGCGATAAATTATAAGTTGGGATGGTTTTGGAGACCTATTAGTGACAAGATTTTAAAATAAGAGTGATCATTCATCCCTAATACATCAACTGAATGTAATAAGAAGAGGTTCAAATGAATCCATAGGAGATTTAAATTAGAGATTTCAAAGAACATGGTATAGGTTTCCACTAATCATGAGACATCCTCCTAGATTTATGTTCCCAACATACCTCAAAGGGATTGGTACTGATGTTGTTATGTTTCAATCAATGGGAGGATTCAATTTTCTAAGTGCATGTGAGCTAGTAATTGAGGATGATAATAACTTGATTTAGGCTAGAAGACTCCCTCCAAGAGTTTCCATGCCTTTGTTATCCCATAATTTGGTTGAAGATACAAGCATGTCTTAGGTTCCCAATGCCAATGTGAAGCCAAGAGCCTTTCCCAAGAAGGTGGATAACATTGTGAGCAAGGATGAATAAATCAGATTGTTGAGAGCTCAACTTAGGCAAGATTAATATCATGCAAGTGCTCCTCCTAATACATAATACTATCCTGAAAAAGGATATATATCTCCATGCCAGTATAATTATCAAGAGAGAGGACAAAATAAAAAAGGTTACAATAGGTAGCATAATGTATATAATCCAAATTCTACTCCTCCCATAAAGGTTATTGTTCTAGTTTATGAAAATCTAGTGCAAGAAAAGGATCATGTGGAACAATGGGGGTAGCCTCAAGGTCAGGTTACACATGATGATGGAGGAACCAGCTATGCTTTGAATACACAAGAGGAATCTATTCCTTATATGATAGCATAAGAAGCATGTCCCAGCCAAAGAGATAGTCATGGAGAAAGCAACATCCAAGTGTGGGAATGATGAATTTTCAAAAAAAGGTTGATTTTGTGTTGACTCAAGGTATGTCAATTACAACCAATACAAGGGCTAAAAAGAGAGCATTAGGATAGGTCTAGGAGCCATGAATAGTTCCAAGTGATGCCTATCCAAGGCCATAAAGTGTTAATCAAAGTGTTGCACCTTCTACAAGCCATATTCCTCAACAAAATTAGAATGTAAATATAGCTACCAAGATTGAAACACATCAGGCTATAGCTCCTTTATTAGCATAAAAAATGCAAGAGAAAGTGAATACTCCATCTTTAAATATCATGGACTCATTAAAGATCACTAAGACAAGCATATCCCTTTGGGAGGTTTTACATATACCTAGTCAAAAGGAGCTTTTACAGGAGAAGTTAGCAATCATGTAGGTGGCTCCTTAATATTTAAGTCATCATAGTATGGCTCTCACAAATTCTCCAAACCATCTTTTAGAGCCTTCTAATAAAATTGAAAATCCTACACCCTTCTAACTCACACTCATTGTGGGAGATAAGTTGGTCCACAATTGTATTATGGATAGTGGAGAAAGCACTACAATTATGCCTAAATTAGTGGGTGATAAGTTGGGTTTAAACTATGAGCCACATAGTAAAGGTGTGTTATAGCTGAATGGAACTCTAACCAAGATGGTAGGATTGGTCAAAGGTCTAAAAGTGTTTTTACATGGCTACCTAGGCTTCCCTATCATGCAAGATATTGTGGTGGTGGACCTTCCAACACACTTTACTATATGCTTGTCTAAGGACATTACGGCTAAGATATGAGGATACCTTTCTACCGATTGGTCATTTCTAGCTTTGAAGATGAGGTATGGAACTAAAGTAACCATAAGTATTCAACCCTTAGAAAGGTTCCACATTGAGCCATACTTGGAGATAATGATAAATCAAAACTATCTAATCAACAAAAAGGAAAAACTAATCTTGAATAGTGAAATATCTTCTCCTCTTAAAGGTATTTTTGACCTCTATCTTAACAAGTAAAACATTGAAACACATGGCCTTGATATTTACACTTTCCTTGAGGAAACTTATTTGGGAGTTTACTATATACATGAGGAGAACATCCCAATTCCTTCACTCAACAATTAAGATCATGAACTTGATGGCATGTGGGAAATATTCTTTGATGGTTTATGAGAAAAGTAGGCATAGGAGCTAGTGTCATGTTGGTTTCCCCATCAAATAATTATTACTAATATTCTTATAGGTTTCACTTTGGCTACACTTGTAACATGGAAAAATATGAAGGCTTAGTTTATGGTCTCTAATGGGAAAAGAAGAGAGGAATCAAGCTTTTAAAAGTCTATGGAGATAGTGAGCTAGTCATTAATCAAGTGAAAAGTCAAGATAAATCAAAGAACCCCTTATTCAAGTCCTACAAGCATATGTTATGGGATCAACTTGAGGATTTTTATGCCTTCAACATTCAACCCATACTGAGAGACTTGAACAAGCACACTGATAGATTGGTGCAATATGAGCACATTTTGACTCAGCTGTTGATTTTGAATAAGAGAAAGATCAATCCCATATCAAGATAATTATGAGACCTTACATTATGGATAATAAAGTTTCATGGTAAGTGTTTGAAAGTGATGAACACATTACAGACTTCTTGAAAAATGAGGTAGCCTTCTCTTCAAGAAATCAAAAGAAGTTACATGATCATTATGAAGAGTAGATTATAATATTAAAGACAAGTAAAATACCTAAGGGGATGATTACCTTAGAGAGTGTATTCAATGAGGATGATCAAAATAAAAACCAAAGAATGAGCATGTCGAAAAAATAAGAGAATTATTAGAGAGTTTTGATTTTTAAGGACAAACTTTTAACGATTGAAAAGGCTTGTTCTTAGCTGGAAAGGCAAGATTTTATTGCATTATGAAAAGAGTTTCATGACATATTTGCTTGGGAATACAATGACTTGAAGGTATTCAACCCAATTCTAGCTCATCACACCATTGAGTTGGAGTATGGAGTTAAATCAGTAAGACAAAAATAAAGGCCTATCAACCCCAAGGTAGAAGAACTCATGAAGATAGAGTTGAATTAATTGATTGAGTCTAGGATTATCTTTTCCATCAAGAACTCAACTTGGGTAGCCAACCTTGTGATGATTTGAAAGAAGAATGGAGAAATCAATCATTTTGTGGATTTTTGTGATCTAAACAAAGTGTCTCTCAAGGATTATTACCCACTCCCTTCCATGGAATAAATTTTGCAAGTTGTTTTAGGTTCTCAACATTTCTCACTTCTTGATGGTTATTTAGGTTATAATCAAATATTGGTAAATAAAAGTGATAAATTCAAGATAGCCTTCACCACCAAGTGAGGTACCTTTGTCTACAAGAAGATGCCATTTGCTTTATCCAATGTTGGAGCTACATTTCAAAGGGCAATGGACATGGATTTCAAAGGTTTGATCAATAAGTATTTATTTTTTTACCTTGATGATATAAACATTTTTTCAAAAGATGTTTTTGATCATATGGAACATCTAAGGCAAGTGTTTAAGAAGTGTAGAGAGTAAGACATATCCCTTAATCCAAAGAAGTGTATATTCACTATCGATGAAGGCAAGCTTTTGGGTCATGTTATTTCAAAATAAGGCTTGTCTATTGACCCTGAAAGGATTGAAACTATTCTAAGCTATATTTGCCTTAACACAAGAAAGGGATGTAAAGTTTCTTGGTAAAAATAAAATTTGTAAGGAGGTTTATCCCAAACTTTGTAACTATGGTAAAGCTTATCACAACCATGGTAAAAAAGAACCAAGTTTTTACTTGGACAAAGGAAGGTAAAGGAATCTTTGAGTAAATAAAGTAAGAAATTACATCATTTCCCACTCTCTTAAATCCAAATTTTTCTAAGGATTTAATTCTTTATAATTTTTCTAACCTTGACACAATCTCAGCCATGCTTATGCAAAATAATGATGAGGATGTTGAGCAACCAATTGCTTTCTTCAACCAAGGCTTAGAAGACTAAGAAGTGAGATATTTTTTTGTTGAGAATCAAGCTTTAACCATAATTAGAGGCTTGAAAATTTTTAGGCATATGGTTTCTAACAATAATATCCATGTCATGGTCTCCCATCATAGCACCAAGGATTTTCTACTAAATAGGGATCTCAATGAGAAGAGAGTTGGATAGATCATGAAGGTGATGGAATATGACATTGACATCAAGGTAACCATCCTATTAATAGGAAGAGGTTTATGTCAGCATTTATCATTTGAATTTCAAGAGCTAAAGGAGGAATCCTTGGTGAATCAAGTTTAATACCAACTAGATGATCAAATGCAGAATTAAAGTTGGACATAAGACATCATTGTTTTTCTTCAAAATGGTGAGTGTCCTAATGGCTTGAAAAATCTCAAATAAGGTAATTTAGGTTGTAGGCTATTCCTTATTATCTTGTGAATGGCATTATCTTTAAGAAGGATGTGAGCAATGTGTTGTTAAGATGCATTAATAATGACAAATTTGATATTTGACTAGAAAAGTTCCATAATGGTGCAGATGGTGGTAACTTCTCTCATAAAACAACAACTACAAAAATAATGAGAGATGGTTACTATTGGCATAGTCTTTTTAAGGACTATTATCATTAGTCTAAGGTTTGTCCTCAATTTACTTTCTTTGTTGGCAAATGAAAGGTTATTGGCATTTCATTGAATCCTATCCAAGTGGATTAGCCTTTCATGCAATGGGGCCTTGACTTCATTGGCATGATCAAACCTCCATAAAATGTTAGACATAAATGGATATTGAATGCTACAAACTAATTCACAAGATGGGTAGAGGTTGTTTCTTTAAAAGAAGCAAATAAAAATACCATCTTGGAATTCTATGACAATATTATAACAAGGTTTAGAGCTTCTCATGCCAATCTTTGATAATGCACTTGCTTTCATAAGTGATAAATATTTTGATTATGTAACAAATATTGGAGTTCATTTGAGTACCTCATCCAATTACTACCCTCAAGGTAATGGATTAGTTGAGTCTACCAACAAGAACCTCATCAAGATCATCAAGAGGACATTGGAAACCAATCAAAGAGCATGACATAACAAGTTGAATATAGCCTTATGGGTAGACATAATCACTCCCAAGAAGTCAATTGGTAATTATCCATTTGTACTTATCTATGGGAGAGAAGTTAGGCTATCCATATCATAAGAACTCCCTACCTTGGAACTTACACAATAGCTAGAATTACTTGAAAACACTCCCATGGAAGTTAGATTGATAGAATTAATGCAGATACAAGATGTATGAGATGATGCACACAAAGATTTAGAACACCATCAAGTTCTCACAAATAAATCCTTTAACAAAAGGGTAGGGGTAAGAGCGTTCAAAGAAGATGACTTGGTCTTGAAATAGGATGAAGATAGAGAAAAACTAGGCAAATATACAAAGTTTGATACTTTGTGGAGTGGTCCTTACATCATCAACAAGTGTAAGTAAAGAAACTCCTTTCAGATATCCAAAAGGGATGGATAAGAGCTGCCTATGATAATTAATAGATTCCATTTGAAGCCTTGATTTTGACCCTTACTGGCCATGTCTTGTATATACCTTATTTTGGTGTGTTTCTTTTTTGTGTTTATTATCCCTAAGTGATTTAGAGCATAGTGTTTCCCTTTCTAGTGTTTTCTATATTTTTGTTGGTTGTACATGTATCTCTCCATCTTATGTGTTTAGCCATGGATTGATCTTTCAGATCTTGTTTTCCTTGCATGAATCCATTCCCAATGGAAGGATTTAGGCAACTAGTCTTATGACATAATAGGCATGTCTCCCATGGAAATCAATAGAATATTGACCATTTTTTGCATGACTAGTTTATGTTTTCCCTTTGGCTCTTTTATTTTATCCCTTACTCATTTTTTGTGTTTGGTCTCTTGCCTTGTTACTTGTATTTTCCCTTCAGCCTAACCTAGTTTGGGATCTTCTCCCTTATTCTTTGTTCTTTCCCTTTCCCTTCTTTGCCTTAGCCTATCAGGCCTTGTTTTGCCTCAAAGTTCCCTTCAAAAGGTTTTTGAAGGGCCTTTCTTGCCTCACCTTCTTCCCAAGTGTCCCTTCAAACTTTTCCAAAGGGCACTTTTCTTCCAAGTGACCCTTCAAAAAAGTTTTGAAGGGTAATTTTTTGCCCAAGTGTCTCTTCAAATTTTTTTGAACGACACTTTATTGTCCAAGTGACCCTTTAGAAATGTTTTGAAGGGCACTTTTCTTCCCAAGTGTCCCTTCAGAATCTTTTGAAGGGCACTTTATCTTTGGAAATGGCATTTAGAAAAGTTCTAAAGGGCCATTTCCTTTGGAAATATCCTTCAATTTTTTGAAGTGACCTTGTGCCTTCCCCAAGTGTCCTTTAAAACTTTTTTGAAGGACAATTTCCCAAATGTCCTTCAGGAAAAGCTCCTAAAGGAAATAGTCATTGCCTTTCAGGAAAAATACCCAAAATAATATGTTGAGATAAATTATTTGAAGGAATTACTTCAGGAAAATTTCTTGAAACAATAAACCCAACCTAATAGATCCCCATGATGAGCTACAAGATGTCAAGTGTAATACAACCAACTAGCCTTTGGGGTGCAAAGGTGACGTGCCACAATACATCAAATTTAGGGCAGCCAATTAGCCATTGGGATTCAAAGACATGACATGCTATAGGATGTCAAATTCAAGGTGACCAACTAGCCATTAAGGAGTAAGTAAGAAGTAAAGTCACTTGGAAAACCTGAATGACTCTGCAGTGCAAATCAAGTTTCCCAACAAGCTTTGCTTATGACTTTTATAAGTAGAAGCAATTGAAGAACTCAAAGGAGTAAGTAAGAAGTAAAGTCACTTGGAAAACCCAAATGACTCTGTAGTACAAATCAAGTTTCCTAAAAAGATTTTCTTATGAATTTTATAATTAGAATAAATTGAAGAACCCAAAAGGGCAAAGATAGTGCAAATCAAGTTTCTCAACATGCTTGACTTATAGTTTTATAAGTAAATCCATTCAAAAGGCCTGAATGGGTATGTAGTGTAAAACATGAGAGCTTTCAGGAGGAATCTAAGGTTCACAATAGTGATTTGAACCATTTATTATGGAGGGTCATCTCACCATTATTTTTGTAGTGATCTTCGTCATTTCAAGAGGGTGAATCAAAGAGAAGGACAAACTCCAACTAAATGAGAGAATAACTAGAATCAGTTTCACCAAGATGGTGAATGCAAACCATTTTGGAGGATTCTATTTTTGCACCCAAGATTTCTCTATTCTCTCCCTCTTTTGATATAAATAGGACCTTTGGGCTCTTTTTTTAACATCCACAAATAGTATGGCAAATCCCTGTTGGAATGTTTTGCCATTTTCTTGCCTTTGAGAAAAGAAGCATAAGTCTGATTTTTTTCTAAGTTCTAGACATTTTCTTGGGCATGCAAGAGATTCAGAATGACAAAAAGTGATGTTTTATCCTTCTATTCTCTATCCTTCATGATTTTGAGCAAAGGGTTGATCCAACAAGCCATGTAGAGTGCATTTTAGCTATGTGAGAATTTGCATATGTGTAACCCTTTTTTGGACTATACAGGTTGTCTTTTCTAATTTTTTACCTTATGTGATCTCATTCATTTTATCTATACATTTAAATACTTATGTTGGAATGTTTTAGATCTTGATTTATAGACTATATTTTACTATATTATGCATAAGCATAGGGCATACATGTGGATACTAATTCTTGGTGTATTACCATTTTAGACTAGGCTTTTCATTAATGCAAACTTCTGACTTTTTTCACTCATACAAATTGGTTCAATAGTTTTATTTCACAAGAATCTAATACAGGGAGCTATCCCTTTCAACCTAGAGGTTCATTTCTACTTATAGGCACACCTACAAACTTGGAAATGTCCCAATGTTGCTCAAATATGGAAGAGGCCTAAGCAACCCTCTTCTAGTGTGCAAGATTTGGATACAATAGCTTCTTGATCTGGTCCAAAACATTAATGGAAGGATTAATTACCTTGGGGTTCTCTTTATGAATATTTTCACCTTGTGATGTAGCTTATAGAGGTAGGGTTGTAACAACTATCCTAAAATTTGGAATCCTCTAATTTTCTTGTGCTTTAGGAGATAAATTAGGCCTTAATCCCATCTGAGCTGATGTAGGAATCAAAATTGGTCCTTGATTGGTTCTTTGAAATTATTTAATGTCCCTTTTTCTTTGATCTAATATTGGTAACCACACTAGCATTTTGATTGCTTCTATTCCCCACATAATTAATGGCACAAAACTCACCCTCCAAATGATTCATGAGATTAAAATCAGATTGAATCTATCTACTCTCCATCCTACATTACATTAGCATCTCAAAATTTGATAATTGATATATTTGATCACCTTGTGTGGTCATGCCTTAATTTTGCATCTCATTAACATAAATAACCTATTCTTGACCTTGCTCAAAACATGGATAATTAGGTTGTTCTTAAACCAAATTGTTTTGAATGGGAACAAGGGATTTGAAAGATGAAGGAACATTAGGATTATATATTTGATAAGGTTTGACATGGGTGATTTGACCTTGTCCTTGTGCATTGCCTTGAAAAGGAGGTTTGTTTGTTTGTCTAAATTGATTGTAGGATTGATAAGGCTTATAGCTTTGGGCTTGTTTCCTTTTGAGATCATCCAGTTCATTAGTAACACTTTGAATCAAGATTTTGAATTCATGCATTTCATTGGTAGGGGAAATGGCATATTTTTATTGACCAAGCAAAGGAGCTAAAGTGGGTAATGCACTTTGACTAGGAGAATGCAAATTAGGGAATAGTGGCATTGGAGGTCTAGGAGCTATCTTTCCTACATGGATAAGATAATTCTCAACATTTATGGCTATTTCATAGGTAGCAAGTAATTTGTTTCCACCCATAGACTGAATCATCATGGCAATGTCACTATTCAATTCTTTCAAGTAGTATAAAAATGTATAATTTGTAGTTGGCCTCATAATAATTTAGATTCTTTCCCAGGTTTTTTGAAACCTAGTACTAAAATCCTACATGAATTTATGTGGTTCCCTCTTTATTGTGGTAAATTAATTTTATAGAGACAATTGATCGCTCTTTTCCCCAAACATATTAGTTAATAAGGTCCCCTACTCATCTCATGAGCCAATAGAATTTATAGGTAGGGTCCCATACTAGTCCAAAACTTTTCCTTTTAAAGATAAGGGCAACAACCTAAAGGTTAAATTTTCTTGAGTGATGTTATGGATATTAAAAAAGTTTGTTATATTCTTGATGTACTCAATGGTAGTAATAAGACCATCTCCACTAAAAGATGGGACACTTTTGAGAGTAGCTCCTAGAATTTGATCATATTAGGAAAGTTGCAAGGGAGATGCCCCCTAGAAAGGCACAAAAGGTTATCTTCTAGCCATTTTGGAATGATAACTATGGATATTAGGAATGGAATGTATCAAAAACTTGGAATATTTGAACACAAAACCTCTTTTTTAAGGATGAGTATTGACAAACCTAGACCTTTTGGTGGAATATGAAGCTAATTTCACAAACTCAAAGTGTACACCTTTAGCAGTAGACCTAGTGGTCACCTTTAGTATGCAAAGAAGAAATTATCATCAACCAAAGGCCTAAATTCTTTAATGGAGTTTCTAGGTATTGAATGTATATGCTTCTTTTTCTACAACCGTGTCAAGACCAACACCAATTTTTAACAATCTTCTAGGACTTAGGGTCTTGTAAGGCATGCCAAAAATTGTTGACACTTGGATTTGTACCCTTGAGAAGATGATTAGTTCTCTTCATCCAATAAGAAAAATGGAATAATCTCTCTTGCTTTGGGTGATAATTCTATTGACACGAGTCTCTAGATTAGGGGCTATCTCCCCTTGATGCACCTTGAAAATCTTTCTAAACTAACAATTATGAATGAAAAGGGAGAAGAAAAATAATTGGGAAAATAAGTGGTGATGCACCTCTTAAGATTAAAACCACTACTTAAAAATAAATAAGGGTGTCTCACATAAAGTCACAACAAAGACATTACTACATCAGTATTTCATAAGTTAGATTTAGGAAGGTATTTGACATTTAGGAGGGTGATGAATGAATCTACAAAGAGAATACACATATACCACTTTTAAGAATTTTATACATTTAGGAAATAATGCTAATAGAGACCTAAAACATCATCTTTTATACACATTGGTAAGTGACCATAGATTGATATGCTATAAAATAACCTTTTCACTAGTCATTATCAACAAGATTCAAACTTATACTCAATAGTGCAATGTGAAAATGGTGAAATCACTTGTATATTTCTTCAAGAGTTTAGTAAAAATTTGGAAAAAGTTTTACCATAACCAGTAGAGGCTCCTCAATGAATAGAATGAATACATATATATAGACTTGAGAAAGAGATCGAGTAAAGGGAAGTCTAAAAATGATTCAAATATGTGTCAACTTGAGAATGGAATAGTTACACTACATTCTATAAGATGTTTTCTTTTCAGTTATGCGAACACGATCAAGATGCTCTAAACTAAATTTTTCCATAAATGGGTACATTGGTTTGAAATTCATTTGAATGTTAGATACTCTTTTTTGGCTCATTGAGCTATGAAATGATGTATAACAACTTTAAATATCAAATGCCTATTTCTGCTTGTTGTGCATATTTTTTAAGGATCTCTCTATCTATCACCTTTATCTTTGCCTTTTGATTCCAACACTTTATTTTAAACTCTAATGGCTATTACTTGCATCTTTAAATTGATGTTCTATGGGCCGTCACTCTTTTTTTTGAATCCCAAAGGCTAATTTCCATAGTTTGAACTTGATGTTTTACAAGCTGTTACTCCTCACACATTTCTTCAGACTTTTTTGTCTTTGGTATTTTTGAGAATTTTTGTCTATGACCACTTTTCTTAGAATAATTCATTCAGGCCTTTTTTTCCTTCTTTTCTTTCAAATTTATTGATTGGTCCATTTTATTCAAACAAATTTTTTGAAGGAAATCTTATATTCAAAATCTTCCTCTCAAACTACTTCTTTGAATAAAATATTTGAAGGAATTTGGTCTTTCAGGCCCCTCTAAACTTCCTTCAGATAAAAAATCCAAAGGAATTATTTCCTTTACAAATTTCCCTTTGGGATTTTTGAAAATAACCCTTCAGCTTCTCAGAATGGTCTCTTTCTCTTCGCCCTTCCTGTAGATACCCTTCATAAAAAACAACATACCCTTTAAGATTTTGAAATGGTTCTTCAGGAAAAATGAAATGGTCCACCTTTTATTTGAAACAATCCTTCATAATTTCTATGAAGTACCATTTGGAAATGTAAGTGACCTTTTAAAAGAATTGTTTGGACCTTCAAAAAAGATGTTTCAGACAAAATACCTGAAACAATTCTTTCCTTCAATTTTTCTGCTAAGTGCCCTTTAAAAAGGCAAGTGTACAATTTCTAAAGAAAAATTCCCTTCAAAAAAGATGCCAATGTACCCTTTGGAAAGATGAACATACCCTTTAAAATTTTAAAAAGGTCATTTTTAGCGTGAAAGAGTCCTTCTGAAAAGTTGTCACCTATCCTTTAGGAAAATTACTTTAGACAAAAAGTCTAAAAGAATTTGATAAGGACTTAGAACAAAAACTAAAAAAAGTATACCTTAGAAAAGGACTTAGCCAAAATATTAGAAAATAAATCTTTCAAAAGGAAAACACTTGGGTTTTTACATCTAAAAGACTTTAGCTTTGTATGAGAACACTTCTTTCATACTGGACATGAAACCTACATGCTGGATTTAGACTAAGGCATAGACTCAGACATTTTTTTCAAAAAGGGGGTGCCCAAATTTGGCCTAAAGGACCAAAATTTGGTCAATAGTATTGACACTATAAATATGATTTTGAGTATGTTCATGTCTTATATATTATATTGTGATTGATGATATAGTATAGGGTTAGCTAATAACATTATAGTTTATTGATTTAAATCAATACCATTAATTTGGAATAGATGAATGTTAAGTTTGAATCCATATTGTTAGGGGTCATAAATATCACTCTTAATATTCCCAAAACTTATATGTTTTATTTTTGCTCACATTTATAAACTTAAGTACTAAAAGGTGGAATTAGAGGATATAATATTATTTTTGTGGAAATCAAGTCTTGTTTAAGGTTACTGAAGCAAAATAGGATGAGTTGAACCAAGGAGGTATCCCATAATATTTGGAGTTCCAAATGAAGGACACTTAGGGATTCAACATTTCTACTTGATGTCTTCACCTACAACATCTATTGTAGAGTGCCACTAGATCCAAGGGGGAGATTGTCATCTTAGTATGTGCATATGTTATGGTAAACATGATGTGAATCATATTTTGTTGTTGGTTAGATTGTCTTCACATTTCCATATCTAGATTCTTAGATATTTTGGATTTATAAGTATCTCTTATAAAACCATATATTCTTGCTCTCTAGTTTTCCAATTTTCCAAATTTACCTTATTTTACAAATATTTTTAGAGGATTTTAGTTGTTACTAAGATGCAACACCATTTTGAGCAATTTATTGAGAAAACCAACCATGATTTTCAACAAACAATATTAGTGATATAAATTCAACCAATACACATAAGGATTCAACATTTGTTATCTCCCAATATTACACTTTCAATGATTGTAATATGGCTTGCTCTAAATCTAATTGTATTGAGTCATATAACTATCCAAAAAAAACCTAGGAAAGCTAAAGTACTTGAAACACACAAATCCAAGGGTAAATAGGAAGATTTCCTAAAGTATACCATAAAAAAGGAGTATTTTCTACAAGATCATAATGAGGATAGGTGCAAGTATCCCATAATTGTTTATCACCTCTTGATGTAACCTTTTATAGATATGTTTCCTTATCCTATGTAGATTTTTTAAACAAGATTTAGGGAAAATAAATTTTAAACTTACCCTCTCCTTTCTAAATATATAATGCCTAATTTAACAACTACAATGGAAATTAACCTAATTAAAACACCCACATCAAACACAATATCAATGCCATAGCGAGCTCTTCTCAACATACCATTCAATAATCCACTTAAAACCAAAATGCACATGATCCAACATAAGTAATGTTGTAGGTCATCAATAAGACATGTAAGCTTATGACAAAACCAAAATACTAAAAATACACAATAAACTTATTCAAATTCAATAAAAAACAAAACATTTTTAGTGTATACAACCAAATAAAAATCCCCCACCCCTCTTAGAGATCATATTAAAAATTTCATTCCACAACTTCCCAATCATAATAAATTCATCAAACATTTGAGCCCTTGGTGCCTTAGATTATCTACATTGACATTGATGGAATTATAGGAACATAAATTAACATTTAAGCTAAAAAATGTACTTGTGACAACCCTTTTATACCCACTTAGTTCATGCCTCATTCCATGGTATTTGTATCACATTCCTTAACTTTCTATGTGGATGACACATTCCTACAAGGACCCAATGATCTCATAATGTCCCTAATATTTTTTCAAAATAGTTCAATCTTATCCTATAAATTATTCATACTCCTAGCTTAGATATCTTTTCTTCCTAGGCAATAATGCACCATTTGGATAAGAACACTCTCTGGTCCTGTCTAGTTTCACCAGCCACATCCTTCTGCTAGACAACGATTAGTTACTTAATTTAAAACTCATGTAATGGGTCATCTCATAAATTTAGTAAGTCTTATCCAAATTAATTTTTTATTGATCACTATAAATACACATTTTAAATTCATTTTACATATAAGAGGATTCTATATTGAAAAACACCAGAATTTTAATTGCACATTGAGAGAAAATTACCTATTTCTTCCATTTTGAATACATACAACCCTAGTAGCCTTGAGCAAAATTTTGATTACAATTCCAAGTTCATAATTCATGGTTGAAGAACTTAATCTCATAGTAATTTTAGAAACATCTAGTATTACAATAGTAATTTCACACACACCGTCCTAGGCATGGGAGAACTGCATGGATTTTGATCCCTGTTTGAAGTCTTGGTACACAGGAAACACTCAACATATGGGGTGTTAATGTCTATAAAAAATTCAATCACTAACCCCTTTTTTCCATTTTTTTCCATTCATTCATGTTTGACTCTTAAGTTAAGGTTACAAGTGAATAAGATGAGGCAATGGTTTTTAAAATTGATTGAGAACTCCCACATAGTCACACAAACAAAACAAACTTATCATAATAGTCATAGAACAAAAAATCCTATAAGATGCCAACATGCCCTATGGATAATATTTATCCATGGCCCTATATAAATCTAAAAACCTTATATAGAGAGTAAGTATAAAACTATTCTTGAATCACAACATCATCACAAAGTCTCCCAACCAGTTTCATAATTTTTGTCTATCTTACATTCTATTTTTCCAACCAAGTTATCTATTTCTTAAATTTTCTATTTTTATCACTTTTCCAAATATAGTAAATTCAAAATCAGGTTGTGTCATTTATTACGTATCTATAGCATCCTGATTTAGCTTACTTCATTTTATCTAATTAGGATCTAGCACTCTTCCTAGTTTCCCAAGTTTTAATAAAACACATTGGTGAATCTATCTATTGATTGAATATTGAAAGCCCTATATTTCTATAAGTTTTTCCCTTATAAATATTGTGTTAAGGTTTAAAAATATAAAATTATTATTACTAATCATTTTTGAGTGTTTTTTAATCATTTGTATGTCTCTCTCCTCTTTTCCTCTTTTTAGTCTTTGAAAAAATTAAAATGACTAAAAAATAATTTCTTCCTCCTAACCCTCAAGATGATGATAGATACTTTCCCTCTAACTAAGTCCATGATATTACCATTCTAATGGCTAAGGTGACTCATCATATAATTCCAAATGGAGGTAATAAACATCTCCTTCCTCAACCCCCTCCACCTCCCACATCTCCTCTTGAGGATGTCTCTATGCATATTCAATCACAAGTACCCAAGGTTTATACTTATGAAACCCTTCATGATCAAATCATCATGTTTACAAATTCAATAGAATAATTGAAAAATAAAAATTAGTATTTGGTTTAAAAGATGACACCATGGGAAAATTAAATCATATGTGCAAATAATGGAGAGTATGTTAGTGTTAATCATGTATTTGTATTTTCATCTAGAAATGTTGTGAATAACAAGATTTCTTATAAAAATGGGAAGCTACAATAAAATACATCTAAAATGAGTGATTCAAAATTATGAAAAAGGTTACTAATAGTACAAGTGACATTCTAAAATAAATGTTTAGAAATAAGTTGATCAAAATTTCTCCTATACATCCTCTAAGGAGATAAAAATACTATTGTGCATATAATATAATACGTGGGCATCATACATATAGGTTTTTATATTTAAAGAAAAATATACAAATTATTATTGATAGTGGTGATCCTATAATAGATACATCAACCAAGAAACCCAAAATGGAACAAGTACAAAAGAATAAAGATAACAAGTATAGATACAAAGGGATAATTCAAATAAAAAATAGTTGAAAATAGAACAATTAAAGACATAGAAGATTAAAGAGGCCAAATTAGACCAAGAAATATTATAAAATGAAAAAGATAAATTATAAATTATTGAAAAGGCAATGTTAAAAAAAAAACAAGAATAAACATTCCAAAATAAAGTGTAACCCATGTAAGAAAGTATCTTTAAAAAATAATGTCTAATAAAAGAGGTTAAAAAGCAAGAGATGCGTAAAAAATCTAATGTTATAAGTATGGTTCCAAAAGAGGAAATTTTAAGTGTTTCCTCACATCAAGAGCCTTTCACTATCACCGCTCACATAGATGTCAAGAAATTTATAGATATCAAAGTTATGGAATATCAAGATTTTTTTTGGTTCTATGTCATTTATTCTATATTTTGGATATAAGATTTAATTCTTATATCAAACTAATGCATCTACAACATGTCCATATGGGATCAATCAGGTTAATATTTTCATTTACTTCAAAAGTGTGTTATCTTAATTTTCACATTATTTCAAATACAAGTGCATACAATGTTATGTTTGGAGGTTTATACACTATAAATCTAAACATTATGGTTTTAGATGTCACACCAACCCCTAGACCACTCATGGACCCCCTCAGGACCACTTCACAACCTTTCAACCACTAAACCTAAGTTACCTTGACTAACTTTGACCATTCTACCTTTGACCTATTAACCATCGATGGTCAACCCCTAACCACCAATGGTTATACTCAACCACCAATGGTCAACCTTTAACTTCTTTAAGGGTTAACTCCAACTCAACTCCACCTTGATTTTTTATTCATATCCACTCACATAATTATGCATGTTAAGACTAAAATTAGATGACCTATTGAGACCTTATTTGAAATTATTGTTTCACCTCTCCCTTCCTTCTATAAAAAGAGAGGAGGAGAAGGAGAAAGAAGAATAAAGAATTATGAAGGATGATCAAAATATTATCAAAACTTATTTTATAGGTCTTCTTTTGATGAATCCAAGAAAGATTCCAAAAAGCAAAATAGAGAGCACAAGCATTGCAATTCATCAATCACAACTAAGACATCGATGCTCTGCTAGAATTGCTTTAGACTCCACAATAGGTTCTTAGCCACTCACCTTAACATTATTTAGGTAATAAAGCTAAGTAGATGTTTTTAGTAATTAGTTCCTTTGTTTCTATCTTTTAACTAGTCTCCAACCTAAACCCACCTCTCATAATCATTTAGTAACCTTCCCAACTAGACATACCCTTACTTAAGTGAAATTTAATAGTAATCATCGATAGTCACTTAACTGCCAATGGTTTTCCCCTGAATGTCAATGGTCACCCAACCACTAATGGTCACTATGTGACAATTCAAACAAGAATTTAATTCCACCTATTAAGCCCCAACCAAATCCTAATTTTTGAATTTCTACCTGATCATATAACATCACCCTATTTTATGAACCATGTATCATTCATTTAGCATTATTATCCAATCATTTATTTCTATAATTAGGAAAA
Organism: Torreya grandis; assembly: GCA_037957365.1. Lineage (NCBI taxonomy): Eukaryota > Viridiplantae > Streptophyta > Pinopsida > Cupressales > Taxaceae > Torreya > Torreya grandis. Next base: position 1,996,157 of record JARHVA010001795.1, read on the forward strand.
ATTCATCTCTTTCAAGCACTTCTTGTATTTGATTTTAGTATCTTCTATTATTCATGTAAGCAATTTATCTTTCATTTTTAGAACTTGAATGTTTAAAAGTGTGGATTGATAGTCTCCAAAGAAGCTTGTGCTTTTTGGATCTAGCTTACTAGAAAATCCACCCTAATATCTAACTAATCAACCATTTTTTTAGTACTTTCTTATCTGTAGATCATTCCTCCCAAGCCAAAGAGGAGTATCTATAATTGTCTAGATTACAGAGCATAAAACCAAATCTAGGTTATACTAACCTACCCTCCTTTTAAGTTTTACAACTTTCTTCTAAGAGATAAAACAAAATTTATGTGAAAAATTCTAGCACACCTAGTGGGACCCTTGAGTCTTTTCTTGGGTTCATAGTGACATCTATATGCTTTTTATTCTTGTCTTATACTCATACAATGAAATCAAAATTTCATTTTGGGCTTAAAATTTACTTCATACATTGATTGCTTGCTTATTTTATCTCATATAGCTTAATTATTAAAGTTAATTAATCATATCTTCACTCTTGTTACACACAAAAACAAAAACACTTATACCTAATCAAGAATAAAAACATTAACATAAGGCCTGAATAGGATTTCATCACCTAAATATCACATTTCCTAGCTATCCTACTTAGATTTCATCACCAAGGGGAGAACCAACATAGTTCACTAGCTGAGTATAATCTATGGCAATCAATATATCTTAGCTAAGCACCTAACACCTTTTTCACTATGGTGTGTGAAGTGAGTGGATAGGCCCCAATATCAAGCCATGTACTGATTTCCAACACAAATCCATTTGAGAACCTAAAAATGACTTGAAACCAACCATAGACATCTTTTCTAGTACCTACTCTAAAATCTAAGTTGAGTCACATAATTCTTAAAACTCAAGGCATAAGCCACAAGAGAGAGTAAACTAATCTTAGGATTTAACATGATTTAGTGTGTGTTTCATTTCCTTGAATTTTTCTTGCCTTATCTTTTTTTGAGTTATGAGATTGCTTGTATCTTCCTCTTTCCCTTATCTACATGGTTTTAAATACGCAACGACTAAGAAACCAAGCAAATCAGGATCCAACTCTTAATCATTGATCTTCCTCTTCTCCCTCATATATGGAATACATCTTAGATGTAGAGAGTTCTCCCCATCCTTCTAGAAGTCCTAACATCCCTCAAATGGTTGCCTAAGGTGATGAAAATTTCACCACATTTTTAGATAGCAACTCCATAGCCTTTCAACATTACCTTAACACCATATCTCACCATACCCCTACTTTGGTTCCACCTAGTGACCCACCCTATGGTATATTATCCCACCTTATGGGAAAAACTTCTATTTCCACCATGTCCACTCAACCCCTAGTCACCCAAGCATCCTATTTTATCAATAATCTCACTAGTACCACCATCCAAAACCAACCCCAAACAACAAATAAACACCTTCTACCCCAACTAACAACCCTTATAGTATATGAGCAACCCAACCTTTAGGTACCCATACTCCGCTTACTATGGGATTACCCTCTACTAGTGTCACCACCCTTCCTCTTGTTTCCCACTCCATTCTAGAACTTGGTGGTTCCCATACCATCTACCCTTACACCCATCAGTACCAAAGTTACCACTTATCCTTTATCTACCAACCCAACCACACCTCTAACCCAACCTAAATTTATCCCCCAACAAATTCCCATTGCACAAAACTAGAGCTACATCCCTAACCCACAAGGGTATGTACCTCTACCTTCCACATAACCACCTATATTTATATATTCATTTGTGACATCATCCCAACCACCCATGTCCATATACCAATATGTGGCAACATCTCAACCCCCCACAAACTATCCATATGTTGCACCTACCCAAACCCAACATAATTTACCCTACAACTATGGGGGTACACAACCACAAATGAATCTTCTCAAAATGTTAATGGATAGGATGACTACTTTGGAGTCATCTATATTTGGTGCACATAACCTCTTATCTTACAACCAAATATACAATGAACCAATTCATCTATCCATCCCCATTCGACCTTATCCTCCTTAATGTGAACATACAAAATTTTCAAAAATTTAGAGCAAGGAAGACCCTTAATAACATCTAAGACCATTTAGGCATTATTTCTATTTGATCACCTATGATGATGATCTCCTTCTCCATACTTTTTTCATGTCTCTATTAGGTCTAGAAGTAGATTGATATAGTGCTATTACAAAACACTCCCTCTTTTATTTTTCCCAACTAGATTAGAATTTATTAGATCACTTTTCCATAAACATCTTTAGAAAGTTTCCATCATCGATCTCTACTCCATTTGGTAATTTGATGACAATTCCATAGCTAACTTCGTATCTCATTGGATAAGCTCGATAAATCAATTCTCTTTCTCTTTGCCCCAACTCAAGTTGATTGAACTCTTTTCTAAGGGATTGTGCTAAACACATTCCTCCTCTTTGTGGATTAAAACTTTTAGGACCTTTGATGAGGCTTTTACCATGGCATGGAAGTTAGAGAATAGAGACATTGATGAGGGGAAATTGAAATTGAGAAGAAAGAATTCCATCTTCAAATCAAATAAGACTCCGTCCTCCAAACCTAACAATCAAACCAGCACTAACACCAAAAAAAATGGAACCATGAATGTAGTATCCTTAAAACCACCCTTCCACCCATTATTAACAAACCCAACTCTTCTAGTTCCTCCAATTAGAACACTAAAATCCCAAACTACAATAACCAAAATAAATTTACTCCACTAGGGGAGTCATATGTTTTAGTCTTAGAAAATTTGTTGAAAGTGAATGCCATACAAATTCTATTAATAAAACCTTCATATAAATTTGATTCCTCTCATCTTGTACCTAGTTGGTATAAGGAAAATGAATTGTGTGCCTTCCACCATGTCATTGGACATGATGTTAGTATGTGCAATACATTTAATAATGTTGTCCAAAATCTCATCGACAAGGGGTAACTTGTGTTGGATAACCCTAATACACCCCCAAATCAATCACTTGACATCTTTAGACAACCATTCCCCAACCATGGCCTTTTCATGAATAGTGAAAATAATAGAGTGGAATCCTCTCATAACCATAAGATCCATACCATTAATGCAATACTTAATGAACTCATTATTGAGGAGACCATTGATGAGACTACCTTTCCTTCCCCTCCACTTATTGAGGTAGTGGAGTCACTCTCCATTCCTTTAAAAAATGAGACCAAGGAAGTAATTTTTCTCCTTTCTTCACTCATCAAGGTATTTATGCTACCAACCTCTCATTTGGGAGACATACCAAAAGAGATAGACATTACCACTATATCCTTCTCCACCATCATACAACAATCCACTCTTCCTTTGAAAAACATCCCTAAGGAAGAGATCACTCTACCTACCTCTCCCATTAGAGACTCATCCTACTAAACCTTAGAACATTTGATTGGGGAAGAGGATGAGGTAACCACTTGAATCTCTCCACCCATGGGTTTGACCTTTGAGATCAATATTGAATGCATCAAACCTATATATAAGCCCTTCTCTAGACTGGTTGAAAAATTGGATTACTTATCCCAACCCAATGCAGATTGTGCAATAATTTAGCACCATCTCAAGCTTCTTTACCCACCAAACAAGAGACTCCAACCATGCCACTATCATCCCAACATTCTATTTTCACTATTGAACACACCATCACCTTGACCAAACCTTAAAAAACCTCTACCAATCAAACCATAATCAAACCATCTAAATTAAATCCACCTAAGATAACCATGTCACCCTCTACCATTCCAACCAAGCCCAAAAAAAACCTTGGCATAATCCCTATTCAGAACCTTACTCACCCCTCATTGAAATTGGAATTAACTTTACCGAACCTATCAAAGAAACCCCAAACCAAGCTAAAAAATAAGGTGAAACCACCCAAGATTCCATAAACTAAAAATTTGCCTCCCGTTTCCACTTTTCCTTCTATTTTTAGACCTCACCCTTATACCATAGTAAGGAAACCAACCATCCTAGATAAAACCCAAATCCAACCATCACTCCTACTTTCATCCTCACCTATTATCACCAAACCTTCTATAACCAAACCACCTACTTCTTAGGCATCTAACCCAATCCCTTTCAAGCCAAATCAATCCATACCAAAACCATCCACCAAGAACACTCCTTTACCCAAATCTCTTACCATCAAACCTACTCTTAAAAGGGCTTCCACCTCAACTACCAAACTTAAAACCCCCACGCCTTTGCCACCTTTTCTTGAATATTACTCAACCATATTGTATAGGTTATTATAAGAATATTGGTTAACCTTGCCACCTATCAAACCATTTGACCCAAATAGTCCTAAACCATCCTAGTATAATAAAAAATTAGTATGTTCATATCATATAATTCTTGGGCATGATACTAAGAACTTTAAAGATATCTAAGTATTAATCCACTTGCTATATCATGAGGATGAATTATTAGTAGATGATCTTCTTATGAGCCCACCACTAACCCAAGAAGTAAGATCCATCAACCAACACTTACCTACTCACCTAATCTCATCTCAGAGTGAAGTGAAACTAAAGCTCTAGCTTGACTTTTTCCCAAATCCATACCGTCCATGTGGTCACATGATCACATGCTCAATAAAAGGACAAGGAAAAGGAAAAGGTGTCTATTCCATGGACATATCCCTCTTCCACCACCCTATCATCCAATCACCAAATCAACATGAAGAAACTTTACCTTCAACCAAACCCAAGGTGTCTATCTTGGGTCCCTCTCAATCCAACCCATCTGAATCAATCTAACGAGTAGTTCTAAAATAGTTTCACCAAACACTGATGAAGATGAGTTTATATGAAATAATTAATACCTTTCCCAATCACCACCAAGAAATTATAGAGGATTTGAAATCCATAGAGGTCCAAATAGAAGACCTATAACATCTAAAGACCTTTATTAGATATCTTCAACTTTCTAATCTTGTTACCTTTAAGGATTCATAAATACCCTTCATCCATCTAGATGATCTAGATCTTCCCCTCTTCATTACCACGTACATCAACCAAACCCACATCAAGAGGGTTATGATTTATGGGGGAGCTAACATCAACATTATCTCCTCCCATGCATACACTAACTTAAATTACTTGAGAACATTATGTTCGAAATGTTAGTGGTACTTCAATCATTTTATGATACCATGGCCAAAACTTTAGGAATTTTTGTCCTTCACATTCACCTATGACCCTTCATGCTTTCTAAACTCCTCTATGTAGTAGAATTTAAGTTACAGTATAATGTTTTACTTGAATTCCCTTGGATTTATTCCATGGGTTGTGTGTCATCCAACTTGCATTGATGCATCAAATTTGAACACAAAATTTAAGTTATTACCATACAAGTTGACCTGAGTCCTTTTAAATCATGCAACATGACATACTAACCCAATGATGTTCTCTTTCTTCCATTAAAAAAGCCTTAATCAATAAAATATAAAGCCCCATCTTCTTCTACAAATAAAACATCCACTAGTTCATTTATTCCTTCCACCCAAATCCACATAATGGACCCTTTGGAATCAACCTTCTGACATATTTTATTGGAAGAGTATCTCCTTTTGACACTAAATACTTTTCCTACTCCCCAAGAGTATAGGAGTCTTGACCGAAAACCCATTTATGACCCCAATATTAGAGCCATTATTCCTTTTAGGACCTTAACTTATCAAACCAATTTCATCTATGGGGAACTTAATAAACCCCTTGACACTTTTAACACCTTTTTTTCACCTCAACCATTCACCTTCAGTTTCTCCTATCTAGATAATCTAGAGTTTAGCAAGACATACCTCTATAGGTATGCTTGGAAGGGGTTTATTATAGGTAAATATGAACATGGGACACATGAGTTACTTCTGATCAAGACCCAAAAAGCTCATTAAAAATATGGACTCAGTTTTAAACACCAAAATCAAAGCAAACCAACCCACCTCCTATTACCATCATTGATGAGAAAATCCCATCCTCACCATTCAATCCACCATTGAAAATTAAGTATTCCAACATCATCCCACCTAAATTTTTTTCATCAACATGATTAGCCTTAAACCCCTGACTTATCAAAAAGATGGGGCAACCATAACCATTCATTTGACTTATCCTGATATGGTAGGAGATGACTCTCCTACTATTAATATCATTCAATGTTAGCATGATGATTCTTTTCTCACCTATCTTGGTGCCAAATATTTCTCTATCCATAAATCTCTTCCTCTTGATAATTCAATCATGTTGAATAAATCCACCATGGATATCAAATTAGGTACTCTGGATAACCCACACATTATCAAAATCAACCATTCACTAAATTCTAAGGAGGTTTGGGACTTCCCCTCCATCCTGCAAGACCAAAACATAAAATTTTCTTGGTATTATAGTTACATGCCAAAAATTGACCCCTCCATCACTACCCACAATATAGTCACCAACCGTGATACCAAGCCAGTTAGGCAAAAACTTTGATGAATGCATCCTCGCATAACCTTTCTCATAAAATAAGAGATTAAACATCTCCTATCCATCAATTTCATCCAACCCATTTATTATCCCCAATGGGTCTCAAACATCTTACTTATCACTAAATCCACAAGGGGACTTCACATTTGTGTAGACTTTTGTGACCTTAACTTTGCTTTCCCAAAGGATGACTTTTATTTGCCAAGCATTGGACAAATTTTTAATCTTACAGCTAGCCATGAGATTTTATCTCTTATAGATGGGTTCTTAAGTTATAATTATATCTTAATTACCCCTGAAGATCAACACAAAATTGCCTTTATCACCTTATGGGGAACTTTCTTCTATAGGGTCATGCCTTTTGGACTAAAGAATGCTGGTGTAACCTACCAACATGTTATAACCTACATCTTCCATAACCTTATTCAAAAAATCATAGAATACAATGTCAATAACCTTCTTTGGAAATATAAATCTCATAAAGATCATTTGGCCATTATTAAGATTATCTTTGAATGACTCATCCATTACCATGTCTACCTTAACCCCAAGAAGTGCATTTTTGGGTCTTATCAAGAAAGATCCTTAGCTTTATCATATCCCTTTGAATAATCAAAGTCAACCCTACCAAAATCAAAGCAATCCTTGACATGCCTCCTCCCACCCACCTTAAGAAACTCCATATCTTGCAGGGGAAGCTCCATTCTATTTGTCACTTTATCTCTCAATTTATGGATCGATGTCAACCTTTCTACCACCTTTTAAAGAAGGATGTCTCTTTTAAGTGGAATAAATAATATAAAAATGCCTTTAATTCACTTAAATAGTACCTTCTATCTCCACCCATACTCATTCCTCCCAAGTAAGATCAATGATTTTGCATTTATATTTCCACCACTAACCACTCCTTAGGGACAATTCTAGCTCATGGAGATGAGTAGCATAAATAGAAAGCCATCTACTACATTATTTGTATGCTTTTAAAGTATGATACTTGATATACCCATATCAAAAATCTTTACCTCACCTTGGTCTTTGTGGCCACCAAGCTTCACCATTACCTTCTCAACCACAAGACCTTTGTCATAACCAATACTGACCCTCTCAAGTATATGCACTCTAAGCCACACAAAAACTAGTGTATGGTTAAGTGGTTCATGCTCATAGTTAAGTTTTAACTTGAGTTCCTATAGTAGAAATTAATTAAATGGAAATTCATTTCTGACTAATTGGTCAAAGTGCCATTAGTAGAAAACCAACCTTCTCCTCTCAAGTTCCCAGATGAGTCCATCATGACCTTCTCTGAAGATGATTTCACCTATCAAGTGACCATGTTATTTAATAGATCAAAGTGTTAATGTGGTGGGGAAGCTTATATAATCCTTATCACCCTTCATGGTGAACCTCTTCCTTTATCCTTCAAGCTAGATTTCTAATGTACCAATAATATGGTTGAGTACAAAGCCCTAGTGATAGGTCTCCAAACTGCTTTAGCCTTGGGAGTCAAAATAATCAACATCTTGGGTGAATCTCAACTTGTGGTTAATCAAATCAATGACTCTTATCAATGTAATAATGATGTTTTATAATATTACAAATAACTAGTTGATGTACTCTTAACATCATTTAAACACTAACATATCCAAACCATTCCATGATCTATGAACAAGTTTTTCAATATGATGGCTTCTCTTGTGTCCCAGATCCCATCTGCACCTTCTAGCTCTAAACTATCTATAATTATCCATCAACTTACCTATCCCTTTTATGTCAAATCAAACTCTCCTACCAACTTCAATGTAGAGGAGACCCAACCTAACCTTTGGTACCAATAGACCTTCAACTATCTCAACCTTACCATCATCCCTTCCAACCTTTCTAAGAATGATCAAAGAGTGTTTATCTAGAGCACCTCACATTATACCATACTAGGAGGAATTATTTATAAACATGGATTTGATGGTCTCCTCTTCCATTACCTATGTAGTCATGATGCCTCTCATGCTATCAAAAAAACACATGATGGGATTTGTGGAGGATGCTTTAGTGGTCTTGCCATTACTAAGTGCATCCTTCACCTTGGTTATTATTGGCTCACCATTAACCAATATTGCTATGATTATGTGAAAAAATGTGTCAAATGTAAACAATATACCAATTTACATCATGCACCTAGCCATAGTCTCCTAGTATCCAAGGATATTTAGCCTTTCTTGAAATGGGATTTGGATCTTATTGGTGAAATTAACCCCTATTATTCATAGTAACATCATTTTATCATCACTAAAATATAATATTTTACCAAATAGGTAGAGGCTATTCCTCTTTTCTCAACCAAAGCCAAAAATATTATTGACTTTATCAACCATCCTCATTTTAGTGTACCTAATAAAATTATCATCGACAATGGTAAATATTCCAAAAAAACAAGTCTAAGGTGTTTGTGATGCATTCAATATCAAGTTAAGTTTCTAATTGCCTTATCCTCCACAAACAAATGGATAGGCCAAAACTTCTAACAAAATCCTCAATAACATACTAACTGAAATGGTTAATTCATCTAGCCAAGATTGGCATTTACACATCCCCTTTGCCTTATGGTCATATCACACTAGTATTCAAATCCCTATAGGTGTTACCCATTTATCTCTTGTGTTTGGAGCTAAGGTTATCTTATCTCTCAAAGTCCAAATTCCCTCTCTTTACATATCCTTACAAGATCTCATTTCTTAGAATGATTATCATCAAGAATGCTTAGCCCAACTTGATCTACTTGAAGAATGTTATTTAGATGTACTTACTCTTCTTCATATATATCAAGAGTGAATCAAGTGTGTTTATAATAAACATCTTAAAGTGAATGAATTCAACATCGAAGACCTCATCCTAAAGGAAAATCAACATGTCACCAATATGGAGAAAAACAAGTAGGGAAAGTTTTCTTTTAGTTGGTTTGGACCTTATATCATAATGTATAAGAATGGATCAAGAGCTTACCAATTTTCCTTTATTGAATAAAAACTAGAACATGATCCTTTTAATGATTCACATCTATATACTTTTGTTAAATAGGATTGAAATCACCTTTTGTCTAACTTAAGATCATCCCTTGTTTTTACCCACATACATCCCCTTATTTTAAGGACAACTGATTAAATCTAAATCATGTGATTATCCATTATAGACTTTTCTTAATATTAAACATGGGTACCACAACTCTACCCATGGCATGGTCCTCATGGTACTTTCCATCCCCTTATAGGATGGATTCCCATGGTCGTTATCACTTAAACCTCTTTTACCCATAGTCAACCTTCTTTTGCCCTAGTTTTGACTTCATAAAGGTGAACCTTTTTAAGCCTATATAAGCAAATCCATGTCAATATTAAAAACAAAATCAATCAAAAAATCACAAAAAGCCAAAACTCATATGGGTCATTCTAAGATTCATAGACTGCTCCCTTGAAGGACAACTACCAAAATATATCCTAATTTTTCAATATAAGGTAGATTTCTCCCTTAAATGACAACTATCAAAATACTTAAACAACTCTCACAAACTTAGACCACTCCCTTGAAGGATGGCTGAGTAAAGCATTTGTCAAAGCATAACAAGTTCTTGGAAGCTTCCCACATCAATAAAATTCCTCCATCCCTCCAAGAAATAATAAAATAACAAAATACCCATTATTATAAATTAGGAAAATCACAATAATTTTGGAATCTAAAATTGGCTTTCATAATTAGACTTCCCACATCGATCAGTCTACACTTTATATGACATGGACTTATTTATATTATCTCTTTTGGTAACCTGTTGATGAGGCATGCTAGTCTCACAAGAAGGTTCCATTTTCATCCATCTCCCCTTTATACAATCTATAAATAAGGAGTTTTGAGCTTACTTGATATTATGTAATCAATACACCTTTTTAACCAACTAACGAGCACTAATGCGAAGCATTCAAAGGAATTATGTTCATACATCAATCGTACTTCAATTTATTTTAGTCCTTACCAAAGAAGAAACATCGTGCCTTCTTATTATTTTCTCATATCTAATTGTTGATACATTTATTAAGACACTTATCTTTTGATTGTCTTATCTCTTCTCACATTTAGTTTTATAATCCAACTTACTTTATGTGTCTTAAAGTCTTAACCACCTTCATCTAATCATATGCATCTCATTAAAAACATTTAAAAACCAATTAGGTATTGATCCTTGTTTAAGTTTTTATAATCAAAAGAACATCTTAGACATCATAACCAATCATAACAAACATACAATCATTATAACATTACCTTTTATCACATCATAATTAAATACATCATCACATGTCAATATACCTCATATATATATATATATAATCATAGATAACAACATTAATCACAATTATCTCATCTTAATAACCAACAACAACAACTAATCATGAGATGTCTATCGTTGTTCAATCATAAATAATCTACATATGCTATCCATCACATACCTATCTAGGTAATAAATCAAAATGTCATCCACTTGTCCAAAAAAACATCTCATAATAACAAACATCATCATATCCTAACATCATGAATATCACATCACCTAAATCATAATCATCCTACCTTCTATCACATCCATAGAACTATGATCCATTAACCCATAACCATGTCATGAACATAAATTTCATCATAGTCATCCATAACCATAACAATAATCACAAACATCATAGTCATGTCTAAAAAAGCATAAACATTATTGTTGATCATTTTGGCCCTACAGGGCAAAATCGGTCTCCTTCTTCCCCTACTATTATGAGCTAGTTTAATTTTTGGTTTACACAAGTCTTTCAGCAAGTGGATGAACCAATTCAACAACATGAAATTTGAACTTAAACTTTGAACCATCACTTGGTTCAATTGCTTGGTTCAATCTCTTTGAACTTGGAAATATTGAACCATTAAACCATTGAACTATTGAACCATTGTTGGTTAAAGTGGTTGGTTCAAGAATTTGGTTTAAGCAGTTGGTTCAAGCAGTCAATTTAATTGGTTGGTTCAAACAAATGGTTCAATTGGTTGGTTCAAATAAATGGTTCAATCAGTCGATTCAATCAAAGGGTTCAATTAGTGGGTTCAAGTAGTTGGTTTAAGTAGTCGATTTAATTAGTTGGTTCAAACAAATGGTTCAATCGAATGGTTCAATTAGTTGGTTCAAACAAATGGTTCAATCACATGGTTTAATCGATCAGTTCAATCAAAGGTTTCAATCAGTTGGTTCAAAGTGGTTGGTTCAAGCGATCAAATGAATGAGCAAAACACAGTATTGAACCATTGAACTAATTGTTGGTTCAATCAGTCAATTCAATTGGAAGGTTCAAGGGAGTCTCCCAAAGCTTGAAGGACAAGTGCCCTTATGGAGGGTAGGGAAAACTTGCAAAGGGATCAAAGAAAAGGCCAAAAAAATTGACCAAATGGCGATGGGAATGCAAACGTCAACTTTATGGCATTGAAATAGCCATTGATCTTTAAATAAAAGGTACAAACCCACAGGAATTTAAAGGCTTAAAGCTATAAGGAAGAAATAATTGAAGAGGGAGTCCAAAGAGTTGAAGAACTAGCATAAGATAACCCCTGAAGGATGAAGGAACTAGAAAAGATAAAGCTAGGAAGAGGCAAAAGAGCCAAGTGCAGAAATGGACAAAACAGTCTAATTGGCAAAGGAAGGTGTTGACTCAAGGAGTTACTCCAGTGGTTGACACAATATCTACCAAGTGGTCATCAAGGGGCACAAACAGTGAACATCATGACCCATTTTTATTCACTTTGCATTGATGAGTAGACAAACCGCATGAATGCCTTGAAGGAGTGGTCTTGTTTGTAGACAAACAATGCAGCCCATAATTTCACATATGACATTTAATATATCTTAAATGCCTAAAATCAAAATAGGATCTGACACAACATTATCTATCAAGCATTTTCCTCTTCCCAATGCTTGGAATGCATATGAGCCATTTGTAAAAGGGCACCAAAAGGCCTCTTTCTTCCTCTATATATTTAAAAATTCTCATTTTGAGAAAGGGATCTCTCATGTTGTAAGGTGAAGCCCTGCAAATTTTACCTGGAATCAATAAAATGTGCATTTTTTACCTCTATCCTAGTTGGATATATCTCTGAGTGTTAAACTTGTGTTCAATCATTTATTTCTTAATGCTTTCATAGGCTTGATACCAACACTTTTGGTATATACAAAGCACCATTCCTATAGGTGACAAGAAGAGCTGTATTTGAAGTGTAGAGGTAGAAGGAGGTTATTAGATAGTGTGCTTTTCCTACAGCACCTATGGTAACTTTTTTTTCTATGTGTTTCCATTAAAGCCTCCTTATCAAGCTCCCTACAGCCTAGTCCTTTTACCAGGTAAAGTGTATGTATGTGTTCTTATGGTTCAGAGTGTGAGTATGAGTAGATCAAACTTGTTTGGTGTATCACCCTCTTAGGTTAGGTTCTATTTTTTAGTAATCCCTCTCTCTTTCCACCCCTGATCCCTCTTATCAATCAATGCATATCTATCTGAGGCATATGCATATCTCTGATCACCACCTTTAACTTTACATCCACATCTATGTCTTGCTAGCCATCATCACCCCCAAAAATGGTTATATCATAATGTGACTAGAAACACATAGAGGACCCATCATTAATGCCTACATCATCAATCTCAACCCTCACTGGTAACTCTTTATGATCAATAAACAAACCCTCAAGATTTAGAGTAAGCAATGGGAACTCTACATCTTCCCTCCTACATCTAGGGAACTCCCTAGGGATATCTTATACTAGTCTAAATTATCTCCTTACCCTATCAAAAGGGATAATCTTGATCTCATGATCTCACCTCCTGAATATCCATTTGTAGCTTTGTAATGATAATGTGTGTTTGGTGTAGCTCACCCATGCTAGAAATATGACATATGGGTACCAAATCACATCTCTCACAACTAGTGCCTCTATTCAATCTTTATACCAATCTAAGTCTTGAGCACCTCTACTTGGTCCTGTGAGAGCATAATCACCTCTCCACCTCATATATCCAACCCTATAATCCATATGAAAAAATCATGTCATGGTAGTCCCCTGGGTCTTAATACCCTAATGTGCTCATATGCCTAGCAATGTAGCACAAACCTGACATTGATCCCATATATCTTGTGAGCATAGTATCCCCATAAATCCCAATAGATATGAACTAATAATATAGGTTCCCACTCAAACATCATGTGATCAACCCATATATCCACCAGAACCCCCAGTAAAAATTATAAAAATATCTCACTACTATAATTTGATAATGTATAGTAGGTAACAACTATCATCATCATGAATAGACATGTCACATCCCTATCCAGATAATATAAAGGTGTGTAGTGAAAACCTCCTGAGTGCCACCTCAAAAGCATGAGGTCCTTTCCATACAAGTGATCCATTTTCTCATCTCTCTCATCATTACTAATATGGTATATTAGCTCACCCTGTATAGGTAGCCATAATATATAGTGGATGTCCTTTGGTAAAATGGTGATCTCACTTATTGATCATATAAATATGTTAGTGGCTAAATCCCATCTCTCAATGAGTGTCACTAACATCACTACATCTTGAGGTATGTGATGATAGTACCTCATGCCTCCTAAGCCTACCTCAATTATGTGATCTCAGTCTGCATCTGTCATGTCTTGATGTAACTCATCAAGGATTTGGGGCACTCTATCATGCATCTACAACTACTCCCTTGCTTGAAAGGTTCATAACTAATGCCTTATTTCACCTAATCTAACCTATACATAAAAACATACCTTCAAATTCACCTTTTCTAACTTGTCACATATACATTACCTAAAACCTTAAACCTCTTTATGTAAATCCTTAAAACTCTTAGCCTACACCCTTAAAAACTAACCTAAACACTTGACCACTAAACTAACACCTTTAATTAAAACTTCTACCACACACCTTTAACCCTTTTCTAAACCTTTTCCCAACTGTTGATGGTTAATGGCCAATCGATGATGGTTCTTTTTAGAACCATCATCGATAAACTTTTGACCATTGATGATCAGGTGATCAACCACTAATGGTATACATAATGACCATTTAGGGATCATCTATCAATAATCATCAGTTGATAGTGATAGTTAATGGTCACTATGTAGTAATTATCGATGATCTTCAAGCCTTAGGACTTGACCAAACAACCTCCAAACTACACCAAACACTAAAATTTTCACTATAACCATGTAAGATAACATTTTAATACATTCAAAACACTAAGTACCTACTTAACTATCCCACTTCATACATACTTCTCATCAACAACAAAACACAACAAACTTTAACACTAGTAAAACACAAACCAACCCCAAATTTTAACCAAATAATAACACAATCACAAATTCAACTTTAGTATACAAATAAAATTACAAAAATTCCTCATTCATTGATAACCATCATGGAAGAACCTTTAGAACCACCATTATGCCCCAACTCTACCTTGACCCCTTTGCATCTTTAGCCACCACCTAATCAACCTCAATTAACTCACGCAACAAATCACTCAACTCATAATAACACACTAACAACATTTTTATTGATTAAGCCATAAGGTAATTACTAAAGGTCAAATGCACAAATAAACAACTAAAACCCCTAATGACCTTTTTACCATCACCCCTTTTAGGGCTGACGTACAACCATTGATGGTTAGTAGGTGACTACTAATAATTGACCTTGACCATTGATGATCGACCTCCTTAAACTTTTCCAACCTAACTTATCATTTTAACCATGATCAAAGTATCTATTACCAACTGCCTACCATTGGAGTAACCATTATCCACCAACCAAACAACCAACCACGTAACCTTGATATTGGTCATATTGGCCCAATTTTTGCATGTTTTGAAATGACCTTACCTTGGTTGCTTTGACCACTATGAATACATTACCATCTTAAACAAATTAAACTCATGTTACTTTTGTGCACCGACCCAATCATGTCTTCCTAGGAGAACTTTTTACCTTAGATACCTATAAATGCATTGACCTTGCCTAGGAGACTTGCATTTATGAGTACAACCTAACTGCCATGCCTAAATGTGATCGCTTGGTCTACTTATCACTTGTAGTTCTAGTGCCAACCTTATTTTTACCTAACTAACTCAACTATGGTAGTCTAATCTATGTACAATATGTGCTATCACATTTAGTCACCTTTCATGTATGTGTTTATGCCATGATGCGCAATCCAACCAACATAATCACTACTTAACTACTTGTCAAACCTGTACCTAATTTTTTTTCACATCATAAAATCTTAGTTTTAGTGGGAACACCTTGTCCCATGCTTAAGGTAGTCAAATCTTTGAACCAACCTTATATTTTTTGTTTTGTAACTTGCAAATACAAATTGGATAACAAAAAGAAGTAAAATGTAGACACTGGAAATCTACACACTACTATTCTAAATGTTACACTAACCCTTATACCACCCTTGAACCCCCTTGAGACCACTTCAAAACCTTTCAAATACCAAACCTAAGTCACCCTGACTAACTTTGACCATTCTACCTTTGACCTATTGATTACCAATGGTTAACCCCTAATTGTTAATGATTATACTTGACCATTGATAGTTAGCCTTTAACTACCTTAAGGTTTAAATCTAGCTTGACTCCTCCTTGATTTTTATTCTTATCCCCTCACATAATTATGCATGTTAATACTAAAATTATATGACCTATT